>VWZW01005989.1:142054-170517 GCA_013397115.1 Edolisoma coerulescens
GCGGCCGTGCCCTCGGCGGGGTTCGCGGCCTGCAGGTAACGGGGCGGTGGTGGGGCCTCACCGAGCACCGGGGGCACCGGGAGAGGAGGAGAACGGGGGAGAGAGGGGCGGTCGGGCTGCTCGGGGGGGACCTCTGATTGTGCCGTCTCAAAGGTCCGTCGTGTCAGCGCTGTTGGACAGTGACTTGGGAAACATCGTGGAAATAACGGAATGATTTGGGTGAGAAGGGACCTTAAAGCTCATCTCATTCTAATTCCCTGCCACGGGCAGGGACACCTTTCGCTATCCCAGGTTGCTCCAAGCCCCCTCCAACCTGGGCTTGAACATTTCCAGGGATCCAGGGGCAGCCACGGCTTCTCTGGGCACCCTGTGCCAGGGCCTCCCCACCCTCACAGGGAACAATTCCTTCCCAATATCCCATCTAACCCTGCCCTCTAGCAGTGGGAAGCCGTTCCCCCTTGTCCTGTCACTCCACCCCTTGTCCCAAGTCCCTCTCCCTTTCTTGGAGCCCCTTTAGGCGTTGGAAAGGTCACAGTTAGGTCACCGCAAAGCTTCTCTTCTCCAGGCTGAACAATCCCAATTCTCCCAGCCTTTCCTTGTACAAGAGGTACTACATCACTCTCATCAACTTTGTGGCCTCCTCTGGGTTTGAGCCTTTTTTGTGGTGCAAGTAGGAGTTGGAGGGAGAACAATGTGGGGCATTGTTTCATGCCAGGTTTTTCTGGGATCAATTTAAATTTAAGCTGTTCTGTTCTAGAGAGCATCAATCCTAAGGCTGCTATCTTAAGCCGCCACAAGCTGGAAAAAAGAGGAAAACGAGGAAAAGAGAGTGAGGGGTTTCAGCCTGGTCAGTGTCCCTGGCTGGTTTAGAAATTGTGCAGTGGAGGGGAGACAGGGAATCACATTGGAGAAGGGGCCAGACGTGTGTTCAGGGAGACTGTTAGTAAGTGCTAGTTTAGATGTTGTGAAATTGCACTTAAATGTGAATATCCACTGCAGGATTCCTGCTGAGTTAACTCAGGGACAGAGCTGCATTGGCCTTGCTGCTGTGCAGGAGGGCTAAAAGTCCTTAAAATTTCCTTTAAAAAAAAAATCCTTTTTTTCATTAAAAAACTTTCTCTTAATATGGTAGGGAGTCCTTACATTCTAAGAACTGATTTCCAACATGCCTTCAGAACAAAAAAACAGACACAGGGAGGAAAAAGATGAAATATTAAGTGCTTTGAGTATGGGTTGTCTATTTATACTTGTGCTTTCTTTGACCTGGGTTATAAACATTTCCAAAGTCACGTGGGAAGTGCACAACCAGGAATCCCATCCAGAGCTCCCAGCTGCTGTCCTGACACTCACCCACGGTGTTTCCCTGCTCAGGAATCCGAGTCTCACGGAGGCACACAAAGCTTGAGCAGCCACAGCACTTTTCCAATTGTTGTCTTGTTTTTCTTTCTCTCCTTCCTCAGAGCCTCCTGGCACCAACACTTTCCCCACCACGTCAAGGTCTCGGTGCAGTCCTGACAAAGCAGCACATAATCCGGGATCCAGTCAGACTTTGGAATCTCCTGGGTGAGTCCTGAGGAGCAGGAAGGGAAAAGGTCTGATTTCATAAGAGAACTGACCTTTCTCCACCTTCCCTCTGCATTCCTGAAAGCGAAGCAGAGCTGTTCTGTTCCTGGATGTGGGGGCTGGGTGTGTTTGCAGGGATCCAGGTTTGTCTTTGGTGGCAGGGATGAACCGTGGCACCTTCCCATGAGGAGCTCAGGGGATTAAAGAAGCACTGGAGTCATCAGACTTTGTGTTTGTAGCCTTTTTTGGCTTTTATTGGAGTATCCCCCAGCATTCCTGAGAAACCTGATTTAATTCCATTACCTTTATTTCCTTTAATGAACATTTCCAATCCCAAGTGTGAAACTGTTCCTAACTGCCCACACCAGTGTTAGCGATGGCTGTGCCTTGGGAATTGTGTCCATGTTTCAGGACTAAAGAAATTTCTCCGAATTATTTCCCTTGTGCCATTGAAACAATCTCTGACCTCTGCTTGCCTGCAGGTAGCACCTCCTGGTTTGCTACGTCCAGCTCTCGGGGGAGCAGCCAGAAGAATGGAGGATTCAAGAAGAAATCTCCGCAGGAGGAGGATGGTACGTGTGTGCCAAAAATTCCGGGATTTACTGAAACCCAGGGAGGGGCACGCAGGGAGGAAGATCCACCTTCATGCCCCCGTCTCTGGGGAGTTCCCTGTACCTGTAACGTCTTCCTGTACAAGCCTGGGGCTAAGAGCAACTTTGAAGGAGTATTTTGGCTTAGACGATGGACTGGAAGATACAAGACAGGTCCTAGAAATCCTGGAATGGCTTGGGTTGGAAGGACCTTAAAGCCTATCCTGCCATGGGCAGGGACACCTTCCACTGTCCCAGCGTGCTCCAAGCCCTGTCCAGCCTGGCCTTGGACACTTCCAGGGATCCCTGGGAGCCTGTGCCAGGGCCTCACCACCCTCACAGGGAAGAATTTTTCCCTAATATCTAATCACAGGATGAAAGAGCATGAAAGTGACTCTGTTTCTGGGCCACTTTGCATCCTGTGCAAATCACTCCATTGCTGTTTGCCTTGGCTGTGCCCCTTTATGAAGGGAGACAGTAATACTAACTGGCTTTTGGTTGGGAGGTTTTGTTGTACAGCATTTTGGCTTAATAAACTTGTATTAACTAAAGCCAGTCCTTTAAGCTAGATTTGGTTTTATTTTCTTATATCTAATTTACCTTCAATGTGGCTATGTCCCTACTTCTAGTGATTCACAGAACTCAGTTATAAATTCCTTAAAGAGCTCTCAGCTGTGTTACTAATTTTTCTTGGTTTTTTTTTTAATCAGTCTTTCTAGATACTGTTTTTTTCCATGTCTTATTCTCCTAAGCCCCAGGCATGTACAGAACTTTTTGAAAATGAGTTTCATCTCCCTAAAAACCTGTCAATCACAGAGTGGCTTGGGTTGGAAGGGACCATAAAATCATCCAAGCCCGTCCATGGCTCCAGACCTTTGTATTTCATGTTGGGAAGCACTTAATGTCATTACAGATTGTAATATAATTTTATAGTTTATTTTTTAAACCTTTACCTGGGTATCATCAAATGACGTGAGCACTTGGCTTTTGCTTTGTTGTGCTTAATAATTGAATCCTCTTGGACTTTTTCCTTTTGAAGTCAGAGGTCAGCTGCTGCTGACAGCCTGGCTGGTGTCACTGCAGCGTCCTTAGGGCCAGAGCAATGGCTTTTCCTTGATGATGTAACTGGGATGAAGCGTTCAGTGGGATGTGAGTGCAGGTATCACAGAGTCCTCGGGAGGGAAGTCGGGGTGTGGAATTCGGGCCCATGGTGTGCGAGGCCAGGGGATGACTGAGCACAGCACCTGGAAGTGCTGTGGCTGTTCAAATCAGTAACCAGCAACACACCGTGTTCCGTGGCCTCTCTCCTGTGATTAATGGACAGCCTGGCTTTGGGAGGGGGAGCGCTGCCCCGTGTCTCCAGGGGAACACTTGTCTCTGCTGTAATTATTACAAAGAACTCTTCAAACTGTCACCGCAGCCCTTGCAAAGATTTTAATCAGAGAGTTCACATTTGGGGTTAATGGCAAATCATTGCTTGGTGGAGGCTGGTGGAGACTCAAAAGGTGGAAGTATTCCCACAGCTACTGCTTGCAAGTGTCACATCCAGTCCCTGGGACTCATTTTCTGAGTGTTGTGGGGTGGCTTGTGGTGCAGCGTGGATGTTGTGCTGTACAGACAGTCACGCTTTACCTCAGCTGAGAAATAGATCAGTTTTGTCCTTAATTAAATGCAGACCAGAGAAAAGCATGGTGTTGCCTCCCAGCTTTCTAGAAATGGAGTTTTCTCCTGAAATTATTCAGCTGCAGGTTAAAGGTCCTAGAAAGATCTAATTCCTAGAAATGGGAGAAGTTGTGTCAGGATATCTAATGGGCAACTTTCCCCTGGGTGATGTTTTTGTGATCACACCCCTGGCTGTGTGTGTTTAGAGCAGGTTATGGGCCTCCACTTGGTCTGAAGTGTAATACAGGAAAGTGCTCCAGCAGGAGTTGACTCTGACACCTCCAAGGAACTTGCACAGCCGTAGATGGACTTTTCCTGTCGGGATTCACTTTCCTGAAGTAGTTTCTTTTCTCTGTAGAATCTTTTTATTTAGAACCTGCTCAGCTTTTCAGGATGTTGTGCAGACTAAGTCTTCTATCATGTGTTTTAATTTTCCTGGTAAGACTGTAGTGGATATCATCCCGCAGCCTTGGGATGAATTCCTGAGTCCTAACAAAGCTGGATGCAGCAGATAACACTTGGTGAGGGGATGGCAGCAGAGAACAAAGCGGATGGGCTGGACGCAGAGGCTGAGCTTGTCACAGCCCTCTGAAATGATGACTTCTCTGCCAAGCTGCATTGTTTCTATTTAGGAACAAGCCTTTCCTGTTCAGCGTGGAGCAGAGCTGGGAAGCGGTGAAAAATGAGGCTGTGCCTCTGAAGGACAGAGGACTTTTTTTAGCAGCTGCCTGGGTCATATGTTTGTCCCTGGGTTTTGTTGCAGCGTGCGTAGGGCCTAATTGGTGACCGGTGATAAATGCTGGTGTCAGGACATTTGTTATGAATTTGCAAATAAATCAAATCTGGGCTGCAGCACTGGTGCATTAGAGCCCAGTGGCACAGAATGAATTTATTTCTGGGTGTAGAAGGGTATTTATGTGTGCCATGGTGCTGTTGCTGTTAAATTGTATATCAAGAGCAAGTGCTAAATTATATATTGGGAACACTCACATGTGACTGGAAAGAGGAGGAGATATTTGTTGTCATTTGAACAACTCAAACACTGGCCAGCAGCTGACATTGAACTGTGCTGACAGTCCTTTACAGCCCACAGAATTGTAAATTTGCCTGTGCAGTGCAAAAAAAAAAAAAGTGTTGTGAGACTGGAAAAATATTTGGTGGCAAACAGTTGAAGTAAAACATCCCTTTTCCGTGTGTCATTGCTTCAGCATGGCTATAGTGCAATAAAAGTGTGGGAAAGCACATCCAGCATAGGAATCCCTCTTGGATACAGATCCTTAATGTGGGCAAGTTATCAAACTCTCTGAAACATGAGGTGAGTTGTATGGGAGAAAATCCGGGGAATTTGGTTAAGGCAGATGGATTTGCAGTGTATTTGTGTGCTGTGCTATCTCCCATTCTCTGCAAATGCAGGTATTTACTGAGGTAGTGGAAGCATTGCTGGAGACGTGGTGCAGGTGCCAGGAGATCAGAGCTCACCTGGAAACAATAATGTGCTGTGGGATTTACTAGGGACACTGGATTTACTCCTAATATTTTCTGTTGTGGAGCTATGTTGTATAAAGTGGGTTATAGTCATTCTGCAGTTTGATTTTTAGCAATAAGGGTCCTGTGGCTTTATTTGACCTCTGTCCATATGGGGCCAGGCAAGAGAGTGTCTCATTTTAGCCTAGAATGATATTTGGTGGGATTTTAGTGGGTTTGGTGCAGTAGGACCGTGGGAAGCCCCATCCTTCAGGAGAAACCAAACATGCAGCACAAAACCCCCCCAGAAGTACCACTGCGTTAATATTTGTCTTTTAATTATCCCTTCTTTGAGTCAGGAAGCTCCACAATTACACACTAATCCTTTTTCCTCTGATACCTTTCTTCTAAAGAGGAGGAGAAACGCAGGAGAAGGGAAAATCAGATGCACCTGGAACGTTTGCGGGCACTGCTGGTGCTCACCTTCATCGTGCTGATGCTTCGCTTCATGATCAGCGAGAACAGGGAAGGGACCAACATCTCCTGGAACTACTTTGTGAATGAGATGCTGGCCAAGGGGGAGGTGCAGAGGATCGAGGTGGTGCCTGAGAGTGACATCGTGGAGATTTACCTGCACCCGGGAGGAACTCCACATGGACAAGTTGTGAGTGACTCCCTACAGCTGGAGTGAATGAGCTTAGATAATACTGCTGAAGGTGGCTGAATTCATGAATGTGTGTGGTCAGTAAAACTCCAGCTGGTAAATTTGCTTTTCTTTAGTTCTTTTCTTTCTTGTATTTGAAGTACAGGGGGCTTCAAGCAACCTGGAAACTGAGACTTCCAGTTTGAATTGTAAAAATAATTTGTTATGACCTGGAAAAAAACCCCAACTTTTGTATGTCTAAAAAGCTGGAGAGACTGAATTTTCTTCTACCTGCTGAGTCTGATATGGAAAAAAAGTGTCCAGGAGTTTGTAAACTCTTACGACTGGATTTTGTTTCAAAAGTTGTCTCCTGTTTGGATTTTAGTCATGAGTGTTCTGTCAAACTCCATCAGCCTTTTTTCCTAAGACCAGAGGGTTCCTAAATTTACTCGGAGCCCTGGTGTCAGTCATCTGCTCCCAAATTGATGCAGGATCAAAGGCTGTAGCACGAGGCTAATTTTTACCTGACCTGTCCATGCTGTGCACCTCTGCTCCTTGCAGATATTGATATATAATAAATAACATTTCCATGCTGCTGTGGCTTGCCTGTCCCCAGAACGTGACCCTGCTGTACACCATGCGCGTGGCAAACATCGACAAATTCGAAGAGAAGCTCAGAGCTGTGGAGGATGAGCTGAATATTGATGAGAAAGAGAGAATCCCCATTTCCTACAAACACCCTGGCTTTTATGGAAAGTATGATAAAAATTGTCCTTACTGTTGCTCTTGTATTGGTGACAGCATCCTTTGCTTGGAGAGAAAAGTGTCTTTCAGCTAAATGTTACCTAAATACAGCACAAAAAAGTGGGCTTGGATTTGGAGCATTTAATGAATATTTCTGAAAGATAAGGTGCTTTAGATGTACATTAATATTTGAAAAGTGAGGGTCCTAAGAATTCTGGAATTGCAACATGCAGCAGGCCAAAATGTTTCAGGTCAGGGTCACCGAGTTCTTGCTCAGCTGAGCATGTTTTGTCCTCATAATCAACTATTCAAGTGCAGGGTGTGATAGAAATCTTGGCAACAAGGATGTTACAGCCTGGTCTGTGGAGAAGGCTGGGGGTGCACCAAGCCATCCTTCCTCGTTAAAATGCTTCGGTTTTCCCACTGGAGATGGCCAGCGTGTCATTCCTCCTCCCAGACACCTTGCCAAAATGTGAAGTTTGTGTGTGAATGGATACCTGGGCTGGATTTTGTCCTCTCGTCAACAGTTGGACATTTTTAATATATAGTTGAATATATGAAGATAAGCTTTTTTAACTAATCATGCAGTATGAGACCTTCAGTTCAAATTCAGAACTTGCCAATTTTTTCAGACTTATGTGTAGCAGGAAGAGAGGACTGAACAGACAATCAGCCCCCAACACAAGCTGTTTTCCCTGCTCCTCAAAAGAGATTTTAAACAATTTAAGAGCTGTGATGGGGTGTGAAGTCTCTCAGAAGACCTGATGCATGTCTGGAGGATTTGGTCTCAGTCTGGAGTTTGAGCCTGTGAGGTGCAGAGCCTTTGCAGCTTGGGCTCAGCTCACTCCGCGCTGTGGGCGCTCGGGGTGTTTCAGAATTAATCCTGTTTGCAGAGCAGACGAACTGAAGGTGACTTTCAGGTTTCAGTGTTGCCTTTGCATCTCTCACTGAGCAGAAACAAATGGAGCTGGGTATAGAGCTCCTGCTGGTCCCTTGCTTCAGTAAATCATCCCTCTCTGAGAGGTGGAACACACATTCCTGGTGTAAAGATAAGCACAAAAGTGTGGCGAGGCCGGATGGTTCCTCAGGCATGTGCAGCAGAACAGGGGCCCACCAATCTCAGCCTGTCATGTGTCATAGGATCAGTTTTCCTGCTCTTGGGAGCATCCTTTGTTTAGAGTTCTCAGGGTTTTTGTACTCAGCATGTTTGTCCTGTAACTGTGTTAGACCTGGAGTGTCATCTCAGCTCCCTGCTCCCTTCTAATGCAGTGGGTGTTGCAAAGGCTCCAGAAAACTGACAATTTGGTGCTGGAGCACTTTTTTTCTGGCATAAAGGACTCCTGAGAGGTTTGACTAAGGAGGATCAAGCAGTCTCTTAATGGGAGACCCACACCGGGATTTCTGCCAGGATTAGGGGAGTTGGAATCCCTATTGTTACTAGACACTGTCCTCTGCAGTGAGCTCCCTTTGGATGCTCTGCCAGCCCCAGCGGATTCTGCTCCGGGTGTGATCTGAGTGCCTGGAGGTCCTGCTTGTTTTAGAAGCAGAAATGCCTCTGAGGTGGATGGTGAGGTCGAATTTCTTCCACAGCTGTAGGCAATGTTTGCCAGTGTCCTCTGCTTAACTTCTTAGGTTATGTAATGGTTGGGGTTTGGGGTTTTATATATCTGTATAAAAACCTGTGAAAGTTCCATTTTCTTAATCACGTAGCCTAAATGTCCCTTAAAAGTAGCCGTGTTGGGTAATGCTGACCAGGCTGTGGCTGAATGCTTCAGTGTGTACCTGTCTTTGTCCTTTCAGTGATGTCCTTTCCCTGATAGTGACACTGGTGGCCGTGTCCATGCTCTGGAGCATCTTCCGCCTCTTCAGGGTGGCGAGCAGGGCCGGAGGCTTCAACGCCTTTGTGAGTAGCCTGGGTTTTGAGAATGTTTTGCAGCCTGTGGGGAGTCTTGGCTTCTGCTGAGTTATCTCCTCCCCTTTTCCCAGCAAAGTCAGTGCAGGATGAGGATGAACTGGTGCCAAGGACTCTCCAGTCTTGCCACATCTTGCATCCTGTGCTGATCATCTCCCTGGCTGGTACCTTAACTGGCCTTAGCTGAGGTCCCTTCCCTTCCCAATGGCAGGAAGGGCTGAGCTCAGGGAATTTCAGTCCAGTTTGCTGTTTTCAAAGCTTGCTAATGAGCTGCAGCTGCAGATGGTGTTTTTCACTGGGCCCTGCCAACATGCCTCCCATACAGCCAGAAGTAGGAATTGCTGCTTTCTGCAAAATGAGTTCTCAATTTATAAAATATGTTCAGATTCTGGAGTTCATTATGTGTTGGCCTGTTCTGCTCCTGCCGCATGCCTCTCTTGCAACACCAGGCAAACCTCCTCCTCCTCCTCTCTCCCACCCTGGCCTGGATCAGCTGATGAAACTGTAGGAATCAGCCTGGGGTGTTCTGTCCCTGACCGCAGGGATTTGGGATGAAAACACAGTGAATTCAGTCCCTTGTTGGATTTCCCACTCAGTTTCCTCCGCAGTTCTCTTTTGGCTTTGAGATTCTCTTTGAACAAAAGGATGCAGCTGCTCAGAGAAAAAGAATTTTCTAAAGAAGTGTTGAGTAATGAGGCCTTGAGGACTTGATTGTGTCCTTGCCTAAGTGGGGACAGCCAGGCCCTGAGTTTAACTCTTCTTCTGGATGTTTCTGAGGCCTCAGAAACCATAAACTTTCTTCTGAAAGAAAAAACCTCCTGAGTAGCTGTTTTGGGTAGAACATACTGAGCAGTTACGTGGGGGATGTTTAACTGAATTCTTGTTTTGACTCTCATTGTGGCTTCACTTGCATCAGGAGACAGAAACGTGGTGGCTGTTCAGTTTGAGAACCTGTAGCTTTGGCCTGGCATGTTTCCAGCAGAAACCAGCAGCAGCATCAGGCACTGGTGCAGTGTCCGTGCTTTCACAAGTATTGGCAATTATTTACCACTGACAGTTATTTGCCATCAACACATATCCCTTGGAACTGTGCCTGTCCCATGTGTATTGATCATCAGAGCATTTAGAAATCAGGGAGGAGATCCCAAATCAGGTTTTGGACTTCTGCATGTTTTTAATAATCATCCCTGCCTGGTCTGCCTGGAGTTTGAACTGGGTTGTTTTGGGACTACTACTGCAAGTTTATTCTGTCTCTTCCCAACATGTGGATAAATAAAGTTTGAGTCAACCATTCTTATGGGAACTTTCTCCAGAGCAAAAATCCATGAAACATCAGTGCTTTGGTGGGGACTTTAGTGGTGTTTGGTAGGGACAGCTGGGCTGTCTCCCTGGGCTGGGCTGTTTCCCAAAGTATAGCAAAGAGCCTTTCCAGACTGTTGCCTTATCCCAAGTTGTTTGGTCCTTGTGCTGCCTTCCACAGAACCAGCTGAAGATGGCTCGTTTCACCATTGTGGATGGGAAATCTGGAAAAGGGATTGGCTTCAAGGATGTAGCAGGAATGCATGAGGCGAAAATGGAAGTCAAGGAATTTGTGGACTATTTGAAGGTGTGTAAAAGCAGGACAAAATAAGATGTTTGCTCCCTGTCTTCTGGGATAGAGGGGTAACCTGGGGAGGAGGGGGTGCTCTGCTCTTCATCCTTCGTGGTTCTGGGCAGCCTCTGTTGAAACAAGCTCTGTATGCCCAGTTCCACAATGGGAATGCAGATGGAGCTGCTCCCATCGGCAGCTCAGAGCTGCCCAGGCTGAAGACATTCTCGGGAAGCTCTGGGAGGCCCCGCTGTGGTGCAGGTGCTTGGTGTGAGCTGTGGCTCTGACCAGGCTGTGTTGTCCTTGCAGAATCCCGATCGCTACCTCCAGCTCGGGGCCAAAGTGCCCAAGGGTGCTTTGTTGCTGGGCCCGCCGGGCTGTGGGAAGACCTTGCTGGCCAAGGCCGTGGCTACAGAGGCCCAGGTGCCGTTTTTGGCCATGGCAGGCTCTGAGTTCGTGGAGGTGATTGGAGGTGAGGTGCTCTGAGGGACGGGGGGAGCTCTCTTGGTCTGTTGTGGAGTTGGAGGGGGCTGGCTGGGCTTCCTGCAAAGGACAGGGCTCGGCATGGGGAGGACGAGTTGGATACTTAGACTGAAGATATAAAAGGTTTTCAGTGATGCAGTTCCCTAATTATGTAGGATCTGAAGTGTATTTCTGGTTGCTGCTTTCTGACAGTGTGCAGCTGTGGTCCTTCACCTGCAAGCATCCTCCCTGGCTTCCTGGTACCTATTATTAAAGCCCTTGACTGAGGCTTCCTTCCTTGTATGGAAATGCAGATGGGGAAAGTAGGGCCTCTCTGTGCCTTGGGATTTCCATCCTTCTCCTTTTCTTCCTTCCTCATAGATCTCTTGAGACCCAACAAGGGTCAGTATGTGGGAAAACGTTTAATATTTCAGCTCTGAGCTGTGGGAGTAACAGGAGGCCATGTTGGGAGCTGGGAGCAAAGCTCCTCTTGCAGCAGCTGTAGGAGTCCCTGCAGGTTTAGGAGCCCAGTTAAACCCAGCTCCAGGACGGACTGAGCCTAAGGATTAAACACGAGTTCTGGGGCTGTTTCTTTGCGCTGGGAGTGTTGAGAGAGGCACTGTCATATTCAGAGGGTTTGTCTGGTGTCAGGTGCCCCATTGAGGGCAGTAGTGCTGCTCTCCAGCTTTGCTGACAGTTTTAGCTACCAGGTTCACTGTTTTTTTCCCTTTCCCTGCAGGTCTTGGAGCCGCTCGTGTCCGGAGCCTGTTCCGGGAGGCGCAGGCTCGCGCTCCCTGCATCGTCTACATCGACGAGATCGATGCCGTGGGCAAGAAGCGTTCCACCAACGTGTCCGGCTTTGCCAATGCTGAGGAGGAGCAGACCTTAAACCAGCTGCTGGTGGAAATGGATGGTCAGTGTTTCTCCCTGCCCTTATCTCCTCAGGGGTCCAGCTGTTGGCCTGTTAATCTTTATCGTGCTTGAACTTGCCTGGCCTCTCCAGTGTTCTCTTGCTGAAGTCTGAACCAGTCTGAGCCCATGTACCCCATCACTAGTCCCTAAATCTAGTAAGTTTTAACCCCCTGGAGTTTCAGTCCAGCTGGCCATTACATGTTGTTGGATACTTGCTGTATCCAGTGTGAGACAGGTAGTGGTTTGAAGCCTGTCAGGGTTTAGAGTTCAGCTGTCCCAACGGGATGTAAGTGATGTAATACATCAATTCTCCTGTCCATTGCCTTATGTTTGTGTTGTCTGCCTGACCACAGGATCTCTGAGATGAGGGAGATGAGCTTTGAAAACAAGTCCAGGTTTGATGCCACACTTGTGTCTGGTTTCTGGCTCTTCTGCACCTGGAACTGGCCCTTTGCTCAGACACTTTCACACAAAGAATGATCCTTTGGCAGTCCTTAGTCCTGTCTCTGTCCAAGCCTGCAGTACTGACCCAACTTGAAATATTTCTGTTGCTAAATCTTACTATTGCAGAGCATGGTCAGGAGTAATCAACTAGCTGCCCATCAGGGAGTGTTTGTTTCACTTTTCCTTTCGCTGTAACTGTGACTCATAGCTTGACTGTCATGTTGTCTCATCACACTCTTCATATGAAAAATTAAAAGCCATCGTACACCAAAAGCATCCCCAGACCCAGGTTCCAACTGCTGGCTCTGTACTGAGTGTTTCCAGTGAAGTAGATGGTCTTGTCAGCAAAGGCCAGTGGTAACACAGCCCAGCAGTCCTGGCTTGGGTGGGTCCTTTTCTCCCCTGACACTTGTAGGGTGAGCTGGCCTCTGAATTAAATGGAAGCCTGCGTGTCTGTTCAGGACTATGTAGTCAGTACATTCCACATCTCTATCCTAAAAATGAAAATGTCTGATTTCCATCAGTCTGTAAAAATTAGGTGTGGTTTCCAGAGTGTTTTCCTGGTGAGTCTCAATGCAGAAATGAGGGTTCAGCTCAACTGGAAAGTGAGTTTAGAAGATAAATATTATCCTCAGTGTGTACTTTATAGTCCCTTGTTTGCAGTGTGCTGCCTGCCTGGTTTATTTTTAAATCTATATTATCTCATTCTTTATTCATGTCTCACACAGATCATGTACAGAGTCCCTCATTTTGCTCACTGCTTTATCAAACACACGCTAAAAAAACCAGTCCAAGGAGTTGACAGTGTCAAACAGGAGACAGCTGGCAAGGATGTCAGCCTGGTGCTGGGAACGTGGGATCAGCAGGGATCTTGGCACGTGTCACTGGAGTGTTACCTAACGGAGTGTGTTGCCTAAAACAACACTGATATGCCATGTGCATCACAGCAAAACAGTTCTCAGGTTGATGGTGAATAAGCTGTTTAGGAGGGGAGCAGTTCTGCCCCAGGAGTGGTGGGTGTTTGTAAGGAAGGTTGAGAGCTCTGGTTGAGCTTAAATTGTGTGTTGAAGGCAAGACAACACCATAGACCCGAGCTGGGTACCAATTGGAGAAAAAAAAGCCATGCACAAAAGCAGACCAGTGAGTCATCAGTGATTGTTGGATCTCTGTGATTGAATGAGATTCCTTGGAGGGAAGGGAGAGGGAGAAAAGGAGATCAGAGCTGTGCAGGCTGCAGGGGGGTGAGGGCACCGTGAGCTGCATGGGGTGAGTGCAGGCTGGGGCTCGGTCACACTGGTGTGAGCATTTTGGAGTAATCGGAGGGCCCTTCCCTCAGCAGCCTCGGGTTCCTTCCCTCTGACAACTTCTGAGTTCGGGAAGCACCGGGATGTGGTGGGAGAAGGGGAGGCGCTGGAGGGAGCCTCTCTCTACAAAAGCTGTTTGTGAGAGCGGAGTGAGTGACGCACAAACCCCGGCTCTGTCGGAGCAGGTGCCTGCTTTGAATAGTGAATCTTCCCTCTCAAACCGCAGACAAGCGGAAGAGGAATGTGACCCAAATCTCTCCTCTGTTCTGGATGCTTTGAGAGGAGCTTTGGCAGTCCTGGGATGAGCTGGGGTTTGTGAATGGAAATGCAGGATGGCTTTTGGTAGCAGCTCTTCACCTGGAGCCCTCAGACAAGTCCCGAGCTGTGCCATGTGCAGCCCCGAGGTTCCCTTCAGGAAGGGGCCCTGTTTCAGTCCCACTGCTCCCAGGAGATGTCCAAAGGCTTTTGGACAAATGGCTGGAGGGTGACACAGTGTAACCCTGCAGCTGAGATGCCCACCAAGCAGCGTGTTGCTCAGTGGGGAGCGGGGCACTTGCAGCTTGAGTGGACCCTTTTTCCCTTTCCTTTCTGGAGTGGTTCATTTGTGACCCTTGCAGGAACCCTTTTCTTCGGGCTGCATTTTCAGAGCTGTCTCTCATTTGTTGATGTGATGAGGTGTTGTTTTTGTAGCCTGTTCCTTTGGCTGATCTTTGCCTGTGACGTGCCAGGTGGTGTTGCATTAAGCAAGTGGGGCAGAAGCTGATGTGAGGAGGATGCTCTCAGTGCTTCTGGTTTTTTATTTGTTCTAATAGTCAGACCTATTTTAAGAGAGTCTTCCCAGCTGCAAGACAGATAATGCAGTGTGCCATCTAATCCTGCCATTCCTGGAGTGCCTGCCAGTCTCTGCTTGTTTATCCCACTCCAGAGTGCAGTGTGATACACGCCTGGAGGATGCTCAGCTTCATCCTCTCCGGCAGCTTATTTAGGCAGGAGCCTGCAGAGAGGGAGCACCGGGTCTGCTGCAGCACAGGCTGGCACAGCCAGTCCCCTGCCTCACCTGGAACCTTGATCTGTGCTGAGCTCTCGCACGCTGACACATTTGGCAGCTCTTCTGCTGGAGCTGAGAGCTGAAACTGGCCCAGCTTACGTGCACAGAGCCGCCTCTCCACAGCGTGGGACTTGGCAGAGGGAAGCACATGGGACTGTGGTGTCCTTTCCCTGGGAAGGCTGCTGTGTGCCAGGGCTGGGGAATGTGCTGGAAGCAGGTGACTCATGCCCAGGGGCCTGCAGGCACCTGGAGGAATGCAATAAATAACAGTGTGGGGCAGTGATTCAAAAGGAGCTCTGGCTCCCCACCCAGGCAGCACAAAGTCTGCCCCTCTTTGCCCTCCTGCAGCTGCCAGTGCCCTGCCTTCCTTTCCCCAGGAAATCCTGTCTGTCTTTGATGCCTCCATTGAGGCTGCTCTCAGGCAGCCTGTAAATCCCAATGCTCCCTTCATCTGGAGACAGAACCTGCTCTGACTGGCTTGGCCAAATTCTGTGCTGATAATCATTGCAAAGCTCTTGGGTTGTGTTTTGTGTCTGGCATGGGTTCTGCAGGGCTGGTCTGTGCAGGGCCCTGCACAGTGCCTGTAAGCGGTGAGTGAGGAGGCAAAGACCACCTCGTGCTGTAACATGGCCCTTGTTGGGTGGCAGAGCTGTCCTCTCTCTGCACTGACCTGAGCAGGCCAGGGGAAAGCTTGTCCCTCCCCTGGTGGCCTGTCTGTGACTGAGGGCTGAAAGTAAATAAAAGCTGAAAGGGTTTTCCATGGAAATTTGTGGAAAAGGCTGTTTCCGCTAGCAAATGCTGCTTGTACAACCTGGAGTTAAAGGATCAGGAATTGACTTATTCTGGGGGTGAGAAGGCGTCTGTGAACTCATCAAAACAGAGATTCTGTTCTGGGTTCTAGTTGGAGCAATTTCCAAGTATGGTAATAGGAAGGAGAGAAAGAAGTCTTAAGCCAAGGCTTATTAAGTAAATGAAAAGGGGATTTCAGAGTATCCATGATAACCAGGGACTGGCCTGGGTGACCTGGGAGGTTCCTTCCTGGCTTTGCTCTGAGCTGCAGGGGACACTCAGCCTCAGCAGCCCCAAAGGATGCTGTGAACACCCTCTGGCTTTGTGTAAAGCCGTGTACTCCATCCCCTGCCTCCAGCCCACTGAGCCTCTGCAGTGCAGTCTGAGGTGGGGAAAACATCCTCTTCTGTTTTTCCTTGGTTTTGGCAGGAATGGGGACCACGGATCATGTCATAGTGCTGGCTTCCACCAACCGCGCCGATGTCCTGGACAACGCTCTGATGAGACCTGGGAGGCTGGACAGGCACATCTTTATTGATCTCCCAACACTCCAGGTATGTTCCACCAGCTGCTTTGTCCTTCCTGAGACTGAGGTGTCCCAGTTCCTGCTGGTCTCACTGGCCTGGCAAGGCTGAGCTTGGAGGAGATGGAGATGTTGAGCTTCTCTTTGCCTTTGTTCTTGTTTCTGTGCTCTGAATCAAGGATTTGTGGTGCTAATGCAGTGGCCTGTTCCTCTCAAGTGACAGCTCACTGGTCTGGAGGTCTCTGCTCTGGTAGAGCCTTGGCAGTGTATTCTTCTGTGAGGTTCCCTTTGCCATGCAGATGCAGAGCTGTGTTTGTGTCTTCTCTTCAGGAAACTGGGAAGTACCTAATTGGCAATTGGCTGGTGTGAGAGCTTAAATTGTCATGTGCCTTGAGCACTATTTGTTCTGTAGGTTTATTGCCCTCCCTATCCTTGTAAGGCTCCTCATTTTCCTTTAGGCAGCCTGTTAAGTGACTTTCTCCTTCTGAATGCTTTTTAAATCCATTTACAAGAGTCTTCCATGTCCGCTGTGTTGACATTTGTAGCAGAGTTCTGGGAATAGGCTCAGCTGCAGTGAGGATCTGTGTGCTCTGCCAGCACAGGCTCTTCCTCTCCCATCTGTGCTTCACTGTCCTCCGCAGAGTTTTCAGTGAAAATACCTTAAATGCCTGATAGAATCTGGCCCCGGAAGCATGAACTGTGCAGCTGCCCTGAAGGAGGAAGGGGAAAAACCCTGGCAACTGAGCCCATTGTTTGAGTCAGGATCTCCTGGACCAGCTGAATGAGTCACTGGTGGCTGCTCGCCAGTGGCATCTCACCCCCACCCCGGTCTGGGAAATGGGCGCAGGCTGAGGAGCTGCTGGATGGGCTTTGCAGTTTGTGGTTTGTGCAGGAGCAGGTCGAGGCAGTCAGAGCTCCTTCCTGCGAGAGCTTTTATGGTGAGGGAAAAGTTAAGACAGATCGGAGTGAGAGTGAGGAGGGGAGAGTGGCCCTGAGAGAGAGAAAGCGGTGACTCAGGGAGAGCCTCGTGCATCTGTTGGGAATTTGAGAGCTGGGTGTTTATCAGAGCTGCTGGAGCACTGGAACGCTGCAAGGAGAGCCCTGCCCTCTGCTGGCACTGTTGCTGTCCCCTCTGCTGGCAGTGTCGCTGTCCCCTCTGCTGGCAGTGCCACCGCACTGCTCCCTGCCACGGACAGCAGGGCCGCGTTGTGACCCCTGCCTGGGCTCAGCTGCTGGGTGTTCTTTACAGGAGAGAAAGGAGATCTTTGAGCAGCACCTGAAGGGCCTCAAGCTGATCCAGGACGGCAGTTTCTACTCGCAGCACCTGGCAGAGCTGACCCCGGGATTCAGTGGTATGATGTGTCCTTGGGCTGCTCCTGCTCCTTTCAGGAGCTCCTGGGTGCTGGGGGTCTAACAGGGAGTTTTGGTCAAAAAGGGCTTTTTTCTCCATTTCTATGGGAAATAGGAAAAAATTGTGGGAACCTGACCAGCTCCCTTGTGAGCTCTGATGAGCAGTTATTCATGACTTTTTTCCATCTTCAGAAATTTGTTGGACTAGCAGGGTGGGGAGGTAGGGAAAACACACTTTTATAATGCCCAGGTGCCTAATTCTAAGGGAAGTCGTGCTCCTCTCAAAAGTTGTTGAGGATGAGGTGCTGCACTTCAGAGGAGAGATTGTTAAATTGATTTATGTTACCAGGAAGGCAACGGAAGGAATGAGTAGGAATTATTTTGCTGGTCAGAGTAGAAATTGGACAGCTCTGCCTGGCTCCTGCGTCGAGCCTGCTTCCAGGGTGGGTCCCTGGGAGCTTGAAACAGTGCTGAGCAAGGGGCTCCAGAGTTCCTGTTTATGTGGAGTTCCTGGAATATCCTTTCTGGGTTTCCCCTCTCCCAGGCCCCAGCACGCTGCCTCTCCGTGACTTCTCTCAGCAGCCCCCCGCCACCATCACCCACCCACACAAACTGGGAACAGATGTTCCTTCTCTTCTCTCCGAGGCTGAGCAGAGCAGCAGCCTGTGCCAGCCCACTGCCCACAGCAGCCCTGTCCCTGGGAGCCAGCCTTGGCCTCAGCCTGCTCCTGGATTGCTGAGCTCTGTGTGGTATCAGCATTCCCTGCCAAAGCAGTTGTATTATTCAAATCCAACATCAACACCATGGACTGGGGTTGCTCTCTGTTCCCAAGGAACAAAAAGCACAGGCTGTTTGACTTCCTTAGGTCCTTCTCCAGATTTGTTTGTGCCCCTTCCTCCTCTGAATTCTCTCTCCCACTCAGACCCAGTGTAACTCTTGTGAACTCGTGTCTGCAGGAGCTGACATAGCAAATATCTGCAATGAAGCTGCTCTTCATGCTGCCAGGGAAGGGCACAAATCCATCGATACCTCCAACTTCGAGTACGCTGTGGAAAGAGTCATTGCAGGTGAGAGATGCAGCCATTTCATGGAATTATGGAATGGTTCGGGACCTTAAAGCACATCCAGTCCCACCCCTGCCATGGGCAGGGACACCTTCCACTGTCCCAGGCTGCTCCAAGCCCCGTCCAGCCTGGCCTTGGACACTGCCAGGGACCCAGGGGCAGCCACAGCTGCTCTGGGCACCCTGTGCCAGTGCAGCAACATTTCTTGTTGTTGCCTCAGGGGTCTGTTCTGCTCAGGTGAGGGGGTTACATTCCAGAAAGAGAGATGGGTCCAGACTGTGCTCTGGCCTGAAGGTCTTCAATGACAGTCACAGAAAGTTCTCTGAAAAAGACCCCAAATGGCTCCATCTTCTTGAATCTGCAGGAGTCTGAACCCATAGCTCAGGGAAAATGGCCAGTGGCAAAATAGTAAAGAGGAGAATTCGAATCTATGTGGCATTTTCAGTTTAGAAGGTTGGGGGGTTTGTGGGTTGTTTGGTTGTTGGGGTTTTTTTAACAAGAAGAGTGACAATATGTCTGAATTTTTCTTGCTGCTCTGGACACCTGCTACATAAACATCAATAGCAAATAGTCTCTGCATCCTCACCAGCAAGAAATTAGAGATTTTTCTTTCTGCCCTCCAAGCCCAGGCTTTGATGAATTGGCAGAATAAACTGCAAGACAGTAGAGCACTGTTCTCCCTCTGAGAACATCCTGTGGCCTTTCCCTGCTGCTTGTGCCATTGCCAGGAGAGGAACCTCTGGAGATTTCCCTGTAGCAGTGTATTGTAGGGAGGAGAAAAGAGTTCCCAGAACTCTTGACTTCACCTGAGGGATTTGAATCTGGTGGGTTTCAGGCTGAACTGCCCCGGGGCCAAGCTGTGGATTTCATAATCAGACACTGAACTGCTTCCAGGCTCCATGCCCAGGGGGAGCCTGGGCACACAGACTGGCACTCTGTGCCTTCTTAGTGGAACGTGTGGAACAGGATGTTTGTACTGGGTCAGTTACTTCCTGATCCTGGAATTAATCCTGAGTGTTTGCTTTATCAGAAAATACTTAGAGAATTCCTCATTTAAAAGAAGATGTTTGAGAAAATTCCTCAAAGCTTCACCTGTTGCAGAAAAACAAAACCCTTTGAGTGCTTTGGGTACAAACACAAATCCCAAACTGTACTCAGGAGCTCCCAGGAGTGGACAGTGAGACAGCTGTAGTTGTGACACAGAAATTCTTATCAGCCACAGCAAAGATCACAGAATCCTGGGATGGTTTGGGTGGGAATGGACTTTAAAGTCTGTCTTCCAACCCCTGCCATGGACAGGGACACCTTCCAGTAGCCCAGGCTGCTCCAAGCCCTGTCCAGCCTGGCCTTGGACACTTGCAGGGATCCAGAGGCAGCCACAGCTTCTCTGGGCACCCTGTGCCAGGGCCTTCCTTCCCACAGGGAAGGGTTTTTTTTCCCTAATATTCCAACCTCCTCTTTTTCAGTTTGAAGCCATTCCCCCTTGTCCTGGCACCACATGCTCTCGTAAAAATGTGCTTTACTTTCGCATCTGCAGGAGCAAAAGCACCAGACTTGTAGGGACTCACTTGCCTTTTCTTTCTGAGTTCCAGCCTTGCCTTAGTTCCCCAGACTGGGAAAATAAAGCAAAAAGCAGGGGAGGCCAGGGGGCTGGCAGCAGAAGGGATCTCTGGGATCCATGTGGTGGGGCATTGCAGGACATGGGCTTGGCAGTTAAAGCTGCCTGGCCTCACTCGGGCTCTGGTGTGTGTAGGAGGCCACGGAGTCTTTTTGTTGCTTAATCGGATTCTCTCATATTAGCAGGACTGGCTATTTTTTGTAGACAGATTCTAAAAGACCCCAAACAACCCCCCCAGGCCCCTGTATTAAATGTACCCTTTCCATGTCATAGGAATGCTTCTGGGTTTCACAATCTAGAGGGCATTTCAGTTCCTATAAAAGCTTTTCTTGAAAGAAAGAAGATATTACTGTGCTTTCCATTAGGAGCTTCTGGTTTTAATAAGAGTGGGGTGGAATCAAAAGGGAGCTGTGCAAGTCCAGAGGCCCTGTCAGCCTTAAAGCTTTGTGTTGCTGTAAGGGAGGAGCAAGAACTTCTCTCTGTGGTAGTTCCCATTGTGTTTTTAGTTTGGGAACAGAAAGCAGTCAGTTAGGTCTCCTGGGAGCGAGGGAAGAAACCTGCTGAGCACACAGAGGCTTTTAGGGCTTGGCTTTAGAAGATGGAGCCTATTTTCTTGGTGGGGTTTGTGTAAGGCCAGCAGAGATGCACTAGAGTTGTTTCCTGGGTGGTTTGTGTCATAAATGTGATAACTACAGGCTTTCAGGGAACTTTCCTGCCTGGAGATTGTGTAGGAAAAGAAATAATCTTGGTAGGCACACTGTGTGCTGTTGTGAAGAGCACAGTCCCTCCCTCAGTGGGCTGACAGGGGAAGGCTTCCAGAATTTTTTAAGTGTGTGTGTATGTATGTATGTATATATATACACACATATATTTTGAGAGAATAGACACATCTTTCTGTGGAAATAGCCATACAGGGCCATGCTCACACACTGCTGAGGGCAGGGTAAGGGACTGACTGATGAAAATCAAGGCAGTTGCAATTAATCTGCTGTTCCATCGTGCCTGGCGGGGCACAGCAGTTTCCAGAGTCCCTGAGCAGTAATTTTACAAGATCTGCCACACTAATTTTGTTGCTTCCTTGTTTAATAAAACCCTTGACTTTGTTTAAAAATTCATGTTAATAGAACGTTGTTTTCCAAGACGTGAAGCAAGCTTGGTGCAATATTGCTTCTGACTGGCTGCTCTCCCCTGTGCTGCTCTGGGCTCTGTCTGGGGACTCTGGCCTGCAAATCCTGGGACCTTTTTGCATCCAACATTCTGAGCTGTAACGAGTGCCTGACACATTGTGTGTTCTGTGCTTATTTTCCTCTGTGCTAGAAGTTTTACTTCCATTCACCTTTTTTTTTTTTTTTAATCCTTTTTGGACTTGCTCTGCCGAGTTGGAAAATAGATACTTTCGAAAATCACCTTTCTGGAGGAAGGGTTAAGTGTGAGTTACGGCTTCATTTGCTGGTTCTCAGGAGCCTGGGAGTAAGCTCATACGGAGCATGCCATGTGTAATCAGAGACATTTCCAGGCTCTGGAGAAGGATTTCTGTATCTACTCTTGGACTTTAGCTGATTTGAACACTCTTAATGCACGGTTTTCTCAACTGGGACCTTGTACATATGATTCAACATCTCTCTCCCCTCTTGTTCTGCCTAAGGGATTGAAAACAGCAAAATCAGTGTGAGACTCTACCTAGTCTCATTTTGGGTTTTGTTGTTTGGGGTTTTCTTGTGTTGTTTTCAGATTTTTTTCCACAAAAAAAATAAAAGAGTAAGCTGCCTTGTTACAGATCCACCCCTGGGAACCAGGTTCTTGAGCTGTGATCAAATCAAATGTCAAATTATTTGTCTAATGATTAAGTCTGTTTTAAGGAGAAGGGGGAAAAGTTTCTGCCAGGGTTTTCAAGCAATTCCAGGCATGGATTGCTTTCCACCTCAGGGCCAGGGAGCAGCTTTTCCAAACATTTTAGTTAAAGGGTTTTTGCTGCCTCCCCCTCTCCAGAGTGCAGCACAAACAGTTCGGCCACAGGCTGCGCACTGGGCTGGACCAGGTTATGCCCCACTGGTTCCACCTGTTGATAACTTCTCGAACCCTGCTCTGTGTTCCCACAGGCACTGCCAAAAGAAGTAAGATCTTGTCACCAGAAGAGAGGAAGGTGGTGGCGTTCCACGAATCCGGGCACGCGCTGGTTGGTTGGCTGCTGGAGCACACCGAGGCCGTCATGAAGGTACCTCCACTGCCAGGGAAGGGAGTCCCGAGGGCTTCCCCGTCCAAGATTGCTCTGTGGTACTTGTGTGCAGTTCTGCTCAGCTCTGTGAGCCTGGGGCTGTGCTACTGCAGCAGAGTAAATGGCAAATACAGAATCACAGAATCGTTTTCCTTGGAAAGGACCTTTGAGGTTGTCGAGTCCAACTTCTAACTTAGCGCTGCCAAGCCCACCACTAAACTAGGAGAGGCTCAGGCTGGATATTAGGAATAAATTCTTCACTGAAAGGTTGGTTAAGCATTGGAACAGGTTCTCCAGGGAAGTGGTGGAGTCACCATCCCTGGAAATGTTCAAAAACAAGCGGATGTGGCACTTCACAGTATGGTTCAGTGGGCTGATGGGGTTTGGTTGAAGGTTGGACTTGATGGTCTTGGAGGGCATTTCCAACCTTAATGATTCTGTGATTATATAAACCATGGCCCTAATTTATGCTGTAAAGAAATCCATTATTAGGCTGCATTGATGATAGTGCTGGTGCAAAGCTGATTAACCAGCTATAGGAGATGCCTTGCAATTAAAAATTAGAAGCATCTGAGTATCCTGGTGCTGCTGCTCAGTCATGCACTTCCAGGCTGCTCTGTGTGTGCACACATCCAAATGTGATCCCTTTCCCAGCACGCTGCAGCTGGCGAAGCCATTGCAGGAATTGCTCTGTTACTGATGGAGAGATGTGTTTTCCAGACTGGGAGGTTGTCTGCCCGAAGCTCTTCTCTGCAGGGAAAGGGCTCTCTGGCACCCGGGGATGTGATCCATGCACATCTCCTCCAAAAGCCAGGACACTGGGGGGAGGTGGGGAGTGAAATGACAAGGGCGACAGCTCCTTGGCCCCTTACCAGCGGCACATTCACTCTGAATGACCCATTGTGTAAGCAGAACTGGTGTTAATTAGTCTCGTTTAATGGGTGGGGAAAATGGCTGTTATTTTTCTGAAGGCTCCTGTCTTTCTGCAGGTAGCCTCAGGGATTCTGGAGCAGAATCAGTGAACTCTGTGCAGCCTATACACTCCAAAGTAACTCCTAAATTTCGGGATTTCTATGACTTGCTGTTAAGGATGATTCTCTGAGAAGAAAGTGTGTTTGTGTGCGAAGGCAGAGCCTTCAGCGCAGGAATGGGGACACACTGCTGCCCTTGGCCGTGTCTCTGTAGGCCAACCTGTCCATGTCTGTGGACAAACTTCGCTGGGAATGCAGAGGCCTCTTCCTGCCCTCCCTGTGCTGCTGTAGGGAGAGCTCTGCTGTTCTCTGAGCTGAGGGAGCTGCCCTGTGTTGCAGGTGTCCATAGCCCCTCGGACAAACGCAGCGCTGGGATTCGCGCAGATCCTGCCCCGGGAGCAGTACCTGTTCACCAAGGAGCAGCTGCTGGAGAGGATGTGCATGGCCCTGGGAGGGAGAGTGGCCGAGGCCATCACCTTCAACAAGGTCACCACAGGTGAGGAGCCAGAGCCTGGCATGGGCACGTGGAGGTTCAAGGGGATCTGAGCAAGAGGTTTCCTGTGCTGGCAAGAAGAAATGTCACGTGGTGTGTTTTGACACTTGTGAGCATGGAGGTCTCTGGGTGGTTGTCACTGTGTTGTCTCAGACTTGTCCCAGAGCCCAAGGCCACAGGTGCAGTTACTGGTGAGACTCTTGAGAAGACCTAGACATTTCTTTGCTGTTTCTAACTGGTTAAATCCAAATAGGATCACAGAATGGTTTGGGTTGGGAGGGACCTTAAAGCCTATCTCGTTCCACCCCTTTCCATTGGTAGGGGCACCTTCCACTAGACCAGGTTGCTCAGTGGGCAGTGGCAGGTCAGGACTCAGATGAGCTGGCCACAGCAGAGTCACTCCCTGTCACTCCTGAGACATGCAGGAAGGTCCCTCAGTGGGTGGAGTGTTCACCCCCATGGGCTCCGGTGGGTCCTCTGCTCTCTCCACTGGTGGGACATGTGCTTGTGCAGGATGTGCTCTTCCTGCTCTTAGCTGAGAGCTGGCCAGCAGTGTGTGTGTCTTCCCTGCCCAGGAGCACAGGATGACTTGAAGAAGGTGACCAAGATCGCCTACTCCATGGTGAAGCAGTACGGGATGGTGCCCAGCATTGGGCAGATCTCCTTCCCAGACCCAGAGAGTGCCCCCGGCATCGGCCGGCGCCCCTTCAGCCAGGGCCTGCAGCAAATGATGGACCACGTAAGGCCACCCTGGGCTAAGGGTTTCTTTTTGTTCTTTGCTTTCTGCAGTTCAGTGAAAAATGGCAAGTGGTTTACACGCAAACAATTTGCATTTTGCTGTTGGCCAGTGAGTGAGCACTTACCTGCTCCATGCCTGTGTCTGTGCAGTGAGGCAGCAGGAACAGGCAGAATCCCACCTGGCTGTGAGTTCAGCCCGGTAGCCTGTGCTGTGCAGAGCTGAGATGGCAAGAAATCTGTGTCTTACAGTCACAGCTGCACAGTGTAAATGTCTGCACTTCCTAGATCAGATCTAACCAAAGTGATGGTCAGACTGACTGCAAATCAGCCTGTTTTGACAGGAAATTTGGCTTCATTGCTGAAAAAACACACTGTTTTAGTTCAAAAGTCAAAAAGCTGGAAACAAAAAAGCTCTGTTTCAGAAGCACCATGGCTGTGCTTCCTTGGGATTTGTGCTGAGCTGCACCTTTAGCTCCTTAACAGCCTTAATCTGCATTTCCCATCGAGCTGTGCTAGGGCAAGACTTCACTGCTCCTTATCACCAGCACTCCTTGGGCCTTTTTCCAGCCAGTTTATCCATAGTTTCTGTTGATGGGAACCACATTCTGCCTGGCTCAGTTTGCAGATTCCATCCCTCAGTGCTCTCCTTGTTTAGCCACACACTGTGTTTGTTGCCACCTACGCCCCAACTCCCTCTTCTTGTTTCTTCAAGGAAGCCAAAATCCTGGTGGCTCAGGCTTACAGGCGCACAGAAAAGCTCTTGCTGGAGAACCGGGACAAGCTGCAAACAGTGAGTTAAATTGTGTGGGGGTTTGTTGGTTGGTTTGGGTTGATCTGGGTGTTTTTAACTGGTGGTTTTTGCCTTGCTGCTTTCTGTGCTCTGTAGCTCAGCTGTTGCAGTGTTGTCTCTCTCCTAGAAAGTCTTGTAGTGGGAGTGTTGGGAACGAGTGACTGTTTACTGCGTATCCCCCGGATTCAGAGCAGGCACGGGAGGAATGTGTGTGCCTTTCCCAGCAGCGAGTAGTCTGCCTCCTCACACCAGCTGGTGTTTGCAGGGTAGAGGGGGAGGAGTGCTCTGTGGAAATGATCAAAGTTGGAATTTGTGTCCTTCACCTGCACTTCTCTGCTTGCCTCTTGGCAGTTTCAGGAGTTTCCTGGAGAGCTGACAGTGACTGCTTTTGGGAAGCCAAGCCGGGAATCAGGTGGACAGTGTCTGGCTTTGGTGTAGGAATATGGGGCCTGTCACCTTGGCTGATTGGGGCTGGTTCCTGCTTTCTGGTGACTCCAGGCAGTTTTCACCTCCTTGATAACTGATACACCGAGGAGTCTTTGTTGCAGAGATAGAACTTTGCCTCCTCCCCTCTGTGTAGTGACAGTTCCGATCCCGCTGCACAGCCCCACCTGTGCCAGGAGCTCTGTGCCCAGTGCTGAGCCAAGCTTGGGTCACAGCACCCTCTGTACCTCCTTGACTTCCCTTCAGAATTCCAGCCCATGACTTCCAAAATGACCAGGAGTCAGCTTAATGTTGCCTATTTTGCAAATCAAGCAATTCTTTTCCTTAAATCTTCTTTTTAAACAAACAACAACAACAACAACCCCTTCAGCTACAAAGTGTCAGGCCTCCAGTGCATGGTAAGGAGAGATCTGGGACACGCTGCCGTCCCTGGGACAGTGCCCTGGCAGCTCTGGAGCAGGGATCCTCAGGGGTGTCTCTGCAGGCTCCTCTGTCCTGCTGCTGCCGTGTAACAGCTGCCAGATGTTTGCTAGAGGCTCAGCACAGAAAAACTTTAAAGTGCAGCCAAAGTATCTCCAGAGTAAGTGTTTCAGTTGCCAGGCCAGCGTGTCACATCTCGTCAGCAGGATCGAGCAGTTCCACGCTGGACAGCCACCTGCTGCTCCAGAGGGGTGGTGCTGCTGCCAGAGGGGCCAGAGAATTCCACTCTTCTGGAGAGGAACTTGTGCTGACCTCCAGCCCCTGCCTGCAGGAACAGGCAGCTCTTTGTTAGCGCTGGGTGTGCAGGGAAGGCTCGGGGTCTGCCAGAGGTCTCCATGCTGCTGCTTTGGCTCTTGGGCAGGGCCACAGGTGCAGTGACAGTGGCAGGAGGGACACTTCTCTCATTGTTCCTGGAGCTCTCATTCCAAGTCGTTCCCAAGAGCTTGCTTTGTTGCAGTCACACTGTGTATTCCTGGCCAAACATGCTCTTGGGAACAGTGCTGGAGCCTGGAGAACTTGGTCTTGGCTCCAGTAGCTTCAGGGTCACCCCGTCTGTGGTGGGACAGCTAGGGTCTGCTCCTGAGGGGCTGCAGGTGCTGAGGCCTGAGTTGAGCTGACAGGTCAGACCAGCTCAGAGAAGCAGTTCCCTGCTCTCTCCAGGGGCTCCATCCCTCATTTTGCCTCCTTCCTCCTTTCCAGCTGTCCAATGCCCTCCTGGAGAAAGAAGTGATCAATTACGATGACATTGAAGCGCTGATCGGGCCCCCGCCCCACGGGCCCAAGAAGATGATTGCTCCTCAGAGCTGGCTGCAGGCAGAGAGGGACAAGCAGGACACCAGGGAGGAGGAAACACCTCCCCAGCCACCAAACCATGAGGAGGAGGAGGAACCACGCCTCAGACCAGTGTGAACCCACTCCCGTGTGGAATGGGAGGGCTCCGGAGGCTTCTTTCGGACACAAACCCTTTGTCTTCTCAGCTCCAGAATCAAAGCTGCTGAGCAGGGAATTGCTGTGCTGCTGCTACCCCAAAATTAAGGGATGGCTATGTTGGCTCTTTGAGCTTTATCCTGCAGGAAGGAGAACTCCTCAGGATTTCAGAATTGATTCCCAGCAGGGTGGTGGTGATTAGGAGTTGGGTAAGTCTGATCTGCTGTGGAGGTTTCTTGTACACAGGAGCAGGGAACGTGTTCCACTGGGTGGAAGATCCCATGTAAGCCACTTCTGGCTGTGCTCTGTGCCGTGGCAGGAGGGCAGGGCTGTGCCCTCAGCATGGGGACACCCCTGTGGGGCTAAGCTGAGCTGCTGCAGCTCTTGTGTAACCTTTGAACATAACACACAAACAGCCCTGGCTGGAATAAACTGCCCACAACGTGCCGCTGTGTGTGTAGAATGTGTCAGGCTCCGGGGGTGTTTTGGCACACATGATGCTCATTAGAGCTGTGGAGTGGTACGGGACAAGGGCCTCCTTCTCCCTGGTCAATAATTTATGTCCAGTTTTTACAGCAAGTGTTTCCCAAGCAGAGGTTGAGACAAAACTGTGCAGAGCTCAGCAGTGGGAGGTGGGAAACCAACTGAGCAGAGGGTGACCCTGAGGACTCATGGGAAGACTGTTCTGAACTGCTGGTTCAGAGCTGGAGAGGTGCTCTTGGAAATCCAGCAAAAGCAGGTGTTTTTGTTGGGACTCCTCAGGAAAAGCTGCTTCATCCTCGTGGCTCTTGCAAAACAGGCCCTGCTGACAGGGTTGTCTGGTGTTCATCAGGGAAAGCATTAAAGTGGTTGTTGCTGCCTGGAGTGCCCTGGCTGGGTGCATCTTTAAGAAGGATTATTGTCTGGAGTTACTCCACCAGGGCTGTCTGTGACCTGAAAGACCCCAGCCCAAGCCTGGGCTCTGACAGCTCCCAGCCCTCGGGCCTTTGTCACAGTCCCAGGCTCCTGTCCCGGGTCAGGCTGGAGCTGGGAGCCTCCTCCTTCCATGAGAGTGTGAGGGTACTCTGCACTGTGTCTTCTCCCCTGTCCCAGCTCATTCCCTGGGGTCTCTCAGTGCCTAGGGATTGATTTCCCTTGATTTCAGGGGCACAAGTAGTTTTCTACATCTGAAATGCTGCCTGGATTTTTTAATTCCAAGCTTGTTTGTTTCTTCCCAGGCTCACTTTTTGAATTTCCTTTTCAGGCAGCAGATGAAATTTCAAGTGTTCTTTGATTTTATTAAACAGAACCTTTGTGGGGGGGAGCTCAGTTGTGTGGAGCTGACGGTGACGGTGGGAGCGGGGCAGTGGGGGGACAGCGAGGGGACAGCGCAGGGTCCTTGGTGGCCTCTGGGGTGCTGCCAGCACCGCTGTGCCATTGCTGCCAGGCCAGGGCTGCTGTGGCACCTGGGATCTGCCGAGGGGCATGGAAGTCCCCGACCCCTCTCCTGCCACATGGGAGACAATGCTGCTGTCCCCAAAGCGGGGACAGGGGANGATTAGGGACCAGCGTAACCCCCGCCCCGTGTCCGCCCCATCCGGCCTGCCCAGGAGGTGCTGAGCCCCGGAGGGGGGCATCGAGCTGCTGCTTCCGATCGAGCGTGGCTGCGGCCCCGTTCGCCCCGTCCCGTTCCCCCGCCCGCGGGCCCTTTAAGCCGCCGCCATCTTTGCTGCGGGCGCGGGGAGG
>VWZW01005989.1:213347-253140 GCA_013397115.1 Edolisoma coerulescens
CAGACCCCCCGTCCCGGGGCTCGGTGCCGAGCTCGGTGTCAGAACTGGCCCGTTTGTGTGGAGTTTCTTCCCCCCTGAAACACCGAACATCCCGGTGCCGGTAACGGCAAGGTAAGGAGGGATTCGGCACACGGGGAGGGGGAGCGGGGGCACCTCCCGCTATCTCGGGGTGCTCGGCCGCCGCCTGCTCCGGTTTGGGGGTGACCGGGGCCCTCCCTCCAGCACGGTTTGAGTGTGGTCAGGACACTCCCGCCATCCCGTTCGGGGTTTGGCGGTGACTGGGACCCTCCCGCCATCCCGTTCGGGGTGGCTGATACCCGGGTGTTGCAGCTGGGGCAGGAGATAAGCGGGATCTCCAACGGCTCCCTCGGGTGCTGCCACACCGGCGCTGCCCCGGGACAGCGGGTGGCACGCGGGGCACTGACAAACGGGGGGTTCAGCCCCCCAGGACACTCCTCAGCAGGTGCTGCCCTGTGCCACCACTGCCACCACCCCCGCGGGGTGTGGTGAGACCCCCGGGGCTCGGAGCACGGCTGGGTTGGGAGGGGGCTGTGCTAAGGGTTCCCTTCACGCTGTCGGGGCGCAGCGGAGGGATGGAAATTGTTCCAGAGAGGGAATGCCACAGGTCAGTGAACTGGGTGACACTTTGCATCCTGCCCGGCTATTCCGGATCGGGAGCTGCACGTCCCCAGCTGCTGCCCCGCTCCAGGGCGCTGCTGGGGAGCTGAGGAATGGGACAGCCAGCACTGGGGCAGCCAAGGGACACAAGGCCAGCTGTAAATACTTGGGAGATAAACACCGGGGAAGGGGAAGAACTGCCGAAACCAAGGGATGGCATTGGCAGAGCCCTGGGAGCACCACAGCAGAGAGGAGGCTCTGCCACTGGGACAGTGGGGCCAGAAAGGCTGATTTTGGGTCAGCTGGTGTCAGAAGGGTCTTTTCCTGCCTGGATTTTCCGTGCTTTGCTGAAGGCAGGGCTATGGAGGCAGCTGGGATGAAGGGAGGGGGAGCACCTTCGGGCGTGTCAGTGCCATCCCTCAGCAGCTGCGTTCGATCCTCCTCGGCAGGAATCGGCCGAGCCCTGAGCACCGGCTACTGCCGCCTGTGCCACGGCAAGTTCTCCTCGCGGAGCCTGCGCAATGCCTTCGGGAAGGTGCCCGTGCTGGGGGAGAACTCGGAGAAGCAGCGGCGTGTGGACCAGGTGTTCTTCGCCGACTTCCAGCGGCTGGTGGGCGTGCCGGTGCGGCAGGACCCCGCGCTGCCACAGTTCGTCTGCAAGAAATGCCATGCCCAGTTCTACAAGTGCCGCAGCGTCCTCCGGACCTTCATCCAGAGGGTGAATGCCTCGCCCACGGGCCACGCCAAGTCCACAGGAAAGTACGTGGCCTTCCTTGCCTCCCGGGGGCAGCGCGGTGCCGCGTGGTCCCTCCATGGCCCCCAAATCCCACTGTGCCGCTCTGGTTTTTGCAGGAGCAGCGGGGTCCAGGCGCAGCCAGGTATGGAAGGAGGTGCCTCCTGCCTGGGTGAGTGCCCACTCCCCTTTTCCTTCTGCCACGCCACCAGTGGAGGGCTGGGGTTGATGGGTGGTGAGAAGTGACCACATCCAGGAGGGTTCTGGTGTCCTTCGACACGGCTGGTTATGGTTCTCCTTCCTCCCTCTGGCTTCCCAGGAGAATCTTCACCTTCCTGAGCTGGGCCAAATAGGCACAGGCTCACCTGGGGGTGGGAAGAGCAAGCAGAGCAGATTTAGGTGGCAGTGCCAGGCTGTCGGGCACTGGGGACAATTGGAAATACCCTTTCAGCTGTGAAGTGAATGATGGAGGGAGGTGGTGGAGTCACTGTCCCTGGAGGTGTTTGAGGGAAGACTGCATGTGACACTCAGTGCTCTGGTCTGGCTGGCAGGGAGGTGTTTGGTCATAGGTGGGGCTCGGTGATCTCAGAGGTCTTTTCCAGCAGATCCTGGCAGGCCTCTGGGTGCAGCCCCTTGGGGTGGCTCCCACCTGCCTCCCTGGGGGGAGCAGATCCACATCCCCGTCCCCTCCGTGTCCCTCCCCGTGCCTGGGCCTGACCGTGCTGCCTCTCCCCTGGCCAGTTGACCTGATCACGTCCAGCCCGCAGTGCCTGCGCAGCCTGGTGACGTGGGCGCACGCGCACGCCGGGAGCTGCGCCTCGGTGCCCGGGCTGCGGAGCGTGCTCTCCTCCGAGTACTGCGGCATCATCCGCGCCGTCTGGGGCTGCGGGGACGGCCACGACTACGTCATGGACACAGACTCGGACTGCAGCTCGGTGCTGCTGGACACCGCCCTGTCCGTCAAACGGGAGTGGAGCAAGGGCACGGCGCAGCAGCGCTTGACTGACAACGGGGCCGGGGCAGACAATGCCGAGGCTGTTCCTGCTCCCAAAGCCCAGCATGCTCCAGTAAGGACAGCTCCTTGCCAGCAGCCCGCCAACAAAGGGACCACGGCGGTGCCACTGAACGTGGAGAAGGAGCCGCCGCAGGACAGGGACCCGTCTCCCTCGCAGCTGGACAGCGCGGCCTCCGTCCGGGAACAGGCCCTGCCGCAGCCCGTCCCCCCGCTGAGCACTGCCACAGGTAAGGGATTGGCTTCCTCATCTCCCTCCCGGCCTCAGGGGAAGGACAGGGAGCTGGAGAGGTGGCCCAGGGAGTGACAAGGGGCTGGGCCCTCTCCTCGGAGACGGCTGTTCCTCAAGGAGGGTGCAGATCCTTCTGGGAAGTGCTCAGAGATTGGCCTCTGGTCAGGGAGGAGGACGCTGAGCCGTGCAGAAGGGACAGGGGAACACGAGGTCACACTCCTGGCCCTGTGTGCTGTTCCCCCTCTGGTAGAGGGGAGGCCCTGCTGCCGTGCTCTTTCTGGAGGTACAGAACGGTCACTGGTTCCCCAGCACCGTGTTTGCCAGGTGGTTCTTTCGGCTCAACCCTGCAACTGGGTTTCCCTGCTCCACAGCAGCTGATGCTGAATCCCAGGAGCCCCTTCTATCCCGAAAGGAAAACTGCCGAGTGGGTTTGGGCTGAGTGAACTGCCCCAAACGCCACTTCCAGAAGTGAGGAGTTAACACCCATTTTGAGTTCCAGAAGTGGGGCTGTGTTTATCTCCAGCACCCACGGGAGATGTCCGCTGCTGGACACAGGAATGGCAGCCTGGGGACAAGTCTTTCAGTTATGGGTGTCAGGAGGAACCAAAAGCTGCTCCTGGGAGCTGCAGGGTCAAGGTGGAGCACAGGGAGGGCAGAGGGGACAGTTTGGTTTAAACAATCACCAATTGCCACGGAGCACGTGTTCCCCACGGTGTGACCACGCGAGCGCAGCCGGAGCAGTCGGCTCCTCCCTGGCCGACGTGGGTCTGCTGCTTTTCCTTGTAACGCACCGTGTTCTCCTTCATTCCCTAGGACAGTTGAGTGGGAAGCAGGTTCTGTCTGCAACGTCGGATGAGCGGGTAAAAGACGAGTTCAGTGACCTTTCTGAGGGGTGAGAGAAGAGTGGGTTTAAAATAGCCTAAATGTCTTCTTTGCCAGTGTGAACTCCCCGGCCCAGAGAGCTCTTTCTCCACCAGCGCCGGGGGCTCGGAGCGGGGGCTCTGCCGCGGCCATCACGGGGCTCGTGGCACTGAGGCTCGGAGCTCCCTCCTCTGCTCCGGGGCGTTTGCACCCACGTCTGCTCCGTGCTTGCCGGCTGCTTCCAGCAATCCTGGCCCTGTTTTGTCCCCTCTCTGGGGGAAGGAGCCGTGCTGGGAGATGCTGCTCCAGCCCCTCGACCTCCAGGCAGTTCCCTCCGCGGCCGGGGCCGCGGGAGAGCGGCGGGAGCGGGAGTGCAGGCACGGGGTGGCACGAGGAGAAACCACCCCGTTTGCTCCAAGGGAGAGCCATTAACTGGGAAGCGGGAGGGTCCTGGCAGCTCCACAGCCCGTTGTGAGCAAGGATTTGGCTCAGTCCAACACAGGTGTGTGGAGTGGGGCTGTAAATACACGAATGCAGGCGTTCCGAGTCTAAAGGGCCAAGTGCAGAGTGGCTCCAGTGTCAGCTGAGCCTGTCGGCTGTCACATTAAAAGGGCCGCAACAATTTATGGCCTATTTCCTGTCTCCAGGAATTAATTGCTTCTTGAATGGCTTAAGGCCTAAAAGGAGGAAAAAGGAAAATCCGAACGTGGCTGTTACATTTGAGGGAATACAGAATGACCCGCAGCTTCATTAACCTGCGCCAGACAATTATGTGACATTCTTGCTCCACAAAATTCCTTTTCCCAGTAGAGGAAGCGGCAGCCACATCCCTCACCCATGAATAGATCCTTTCAGTAACAGCCGTTTTTTTGTTCTCCTGACAGTGGTTTGATTATTCTTGCAGAGATTTAGCCCTAAAAGGACCCGATTTGGGTCTTCGCTGTGTTCACCGGCGCTGTGTTTGCTCGGGGAGAGGACGGGGAGGAGAACATGTGGAGCTGTGCCGTGGGGGAGATGGATGTACTGGGAATGGGGAACTGCTGGTGCCGAGGGTCAGCCCGAGGTCACGTTGGTAAAGGGCAACTTCTCTCTCTCAGGGACTTCTTGAGCGATGATGAAAGCGAGAAGAGAAACGTGCAATCTTCAGATGACTCCTTCGAGCCTTACCCCGAGAAGAAGTAAGGGGCTCTCGGGGTGGGTGGGGGGCTGGTGCCCACCCCCATGGGGCCAACATGTCTTTCCTTACAGCTCTGTTCCCTACACATTCCTGCCTGGGGGGTCACAGAGGTGCCCCCAAACTCCCCGTTGGGTTAAAGCTGGGCCTCATCCCCACTGCCACAGCCCAGCTCATGTACCTGGGGCTGTGTGTGCTCCTGCTCTGCCAGGTCACAGTCAGCTGTAACAACTGGGGACACTTAGGTGGGTCTAAAACCAAGATCAACTCTTAAACCACTGTCCTGGTTCTTTCTTGGAGGGTTTCTGGCAAGAAAAGCGACAGTAAAGAAGCAAAGAAGGCGGAAGAGCCCAAAATAAGGAAGAAGCCAGGGCCTAAGCCTGGCTGGAAAAAAAAAATCAAATGTGAACGGTAAGGAGGGTCCAGCAGGGCTGGGCTGGGCCACAGCCCCACACCCACACCACCTCACACACCTCTGCTTGCAGGGAGGAGCTGCCCACCATCTACAAGTGTCCTTACCAGGGCTGCACTGCTGTCTACAGAGGGGCTGACGGCATGAAGGTGAGCTCGGGCTCTGCTCCTGTCCCACACCAGTGGCTCTGGAGCCACTTCCATGTGAGCAGAGGATCCCTGATGGGTTTAATTCCCCACCCTGCTCTGCAGGAGGCAGTGAGCCACTAAAAGCAGCCTGCTGGGAGTCCTGGCCTTTTCCAGTCTGCTCTGGCTCTCCCTGTTCCTCCTGTCCTGGAAGCCTGCCACTGGCTCACAGCAGCCCTTGGAACAGGCTCCACTGTGTCCAGCTAGAGCCCCTGCTGCCAGGGGTGGATTGGGATGCAAATCCTGGTTTTTCACATGGTGGTCTCAGTGTTGGGGGATCCAGTTTGTTCCCTGTCAGAAGCTCTGTCCTTGCTTTGCAGAAACACATCAAGGAGCACCACGAGGAGGTGCGGGAGAGGCCCTGCCCTCACCCTGGCTGCAACAAGGTGTTCATGATCGACCGGTACCTCCAGCGGCACGTCAAGCTCATCCACACAGGTGTGTGCCAGCAGCTGCCAGGTCACGGCCAGCCAGCGCCCCGTGGCACCGCGCTGGGAGGTGCCGGGGCTCCGGGAGCGGGGTGGGACTCCCCGTGTGCCTGGGGATGGAGCAAGGGGAACACGGGAACAAGGCAGGGAGGGGTTCGGCCTCCCGCGGGGAGCGTGGGCAGCTGCGTGTGCACGGCAGGCTCAGGAATTCAGCAGAATCCACGACTCTCTCCTGTTGCCCCTGGCAGAGGTACGGAACTACATCTGTGATGAGTGTGGGCAGACCTTCAAGCAACGCAAACACCTCTCGGTCCATCAGATGCGGCACTCGGGAGCGAAGCCCCTGCAGTAAGTGACTCCAACCGGGATCAAAGGGACCAGTCACTGACCCTGGTGTAATTCTGGGGTACAAACCCTGCCTGGAGCTGGCAGCGTCCTGGCTGGGTCAGTTTAAACAGAATGAATGAGGAGAGGGTCATGGAGCACCTCTGCTGTGAGGAAAGGCTGAGAGTGCTGGGCGTGTTCAGCCTGGAGAAGATTCCAGGGAGACCTTAGAGCCCTTTCCAGTGCCTAAAGGGGGTCCAAGAGAGCTGGAGAGGGGCTTGGGACAAGGTCCTGGAGTAACAGGACAAGGGGGAATGGCTTCCCACTGCCACAGGGCAGGGTTAGATGGGATATTGGGAAGATACTCTTTCCTGTGAGGGTGAGGAGGCCCTGGCACAGGTTGTGGACTCCCCATCCCTGGAAATGTCCAAGGCCAAGTTGGATGGGGCTCCAAGTTGGAGCACCCTGCGATAGTGGGAGGTGTCCCTGCCCATGGCAGGGGGTGGGATGGGATGAGCTTTAAGGTCCCTTCCAACCCAAACCATTGCAGGATTCTGTGAGTCAATGAAATGTCCGTCCCCAACACCTGCTCCCGCCCCAGCGCTCTCCCCGGCCCAGCCAGGCAGCACCAGGCTGAGCCCCTTTGCCTTGGCAGGTGCGAGATCTGCGGCTTCCAGTGCCGCCAGCGCGCCTCCCTCAAGTACCACATGACCAAACACAAAGCCGAGGCGGAGCTGGAGTTCGCCTGCGACCAGTGCGGGAAGCGCTTCGAGAAGGCCCACAACCTCAACGTCCACATGTCCATGGTGCACCCTCTGACCCAGACTCAGGACAAAGCCAAGGCGCTGGAGCCAGAGCCCATCCTCCTCCTCACTACGGCAGGGACTGCGGAAGGCCAGGCGGTGAAGCCAGAAGTGACTGCACAGCCCGAGCCCACCTGAGGGGACGGGGCCGCCTCCCCGGCCCAGCCCCGTAGAAGCCGTACGGCAGCGGAGATTTTTAATCTACGTTTTAGTCTCCCAAAGAACTCCGTGGAATTAGCTTCAGCTTGCTCAGAAAAGGCTTGTTCTCATGCAGTGATTTCCATGCTCACGTCTGATTCAGCAGTGTTGTACTAAGAGTGTCTAATCCCAGGGGAGGGGACGCTGGCAGCACCCCTTCGTGTCCCCAGCCCCACGCACACATAGAAACCAAGTTGGCCACAACTGTTCCCTGCCTGCACAGAGGTGCCCTGGGGGGCTCGAGGGGGACAGAGAACAGTGGGACAACTTTCAGGAGACGTTTTGTTTTGGAAAAAAAGAAAGAAAAAAAAAACCCAACATAATTATGATTCCCAAAGCAAGTCTAAACTGAAAATTTGTAACCTACTTTTTATTGTAACAAGAGCTTCATGGTTATGCTTGTAATAAATTATTTACAAAGTAATTTGAAAGAAATGGCCCAGGTGAGAAAGGTGGCTCCTTGTGTTAGGTGTAGCTGATGTGTTGGGCTGGGTCCCTTCCTCAGAACAGTTCCAGCTCTTCCTCCAGCTCCGTGGCCACAGCAGGCCGTGAGAAGTGCAGGAGGCTGGCTCCCAGCTCCGGGTCGAGTTCTTCACAGGTGCTCAGGAGCTGGGGAGAGGGCAGGGAGCCAGTTCAGATCTGCTCCTGCTTCCTCAAAGCCAGTTCCAGCTACCCCGGGGCATTTTGCTGCCTCTCAGCCAAGCACAGGCAGAGGAGGGGGAAACTTCTCCTCGTGCCCTGGGCTGTGCCTGACGCTTCCCTCAGACCGAGCGGGAATGGCCACAGGAGGGCAGGGTTCGATGGGCTGGGAACGGAGGAGGATGTGGCCAAGGCAGCGGCTGAGCACCAGGTGTGCCCCTGCTCCCAGGTGAGTTAGGGAAGCTCGAGCAGCCCCGGGTGGGCTGGGAAGCTCAGGGTGTGGCACAGGTGGGTTGGGAAGCACAGGGCATCCCTGGGTGGGTTAGGGAAGCACAGGGCCTGGCAGAGGTACAGGCTCAGCCCGAGGGAGCAGCAGCAGCACTCCCAGCTCACACTGGGAGAAAAGGGAGAGCACCTGCACGTACCGGCTGGATGTTCCCAAAGCTCTGGGCAGGGCAGTGTGGGATGGCTCCCAGCAGGAACCGCCGGGCTGCAGAGATCAGCTCCAAGGGATCCTGCAGGACATGGGAGAGACACGGCCATGGACACCCGGCAAAACGTCACCCTCAGCACAGTCCCTGCTTCAGAGGGCAAGGGATGTTCGGGGTGTGGGAGCAGCCCTGGCAGCTCCTCTCTGCCCCATGGGATGAGGAACCTGCTGCCAGCAAAGGCACCTGCACGAGCTCCCTCTGCTCTGCACGGGAAGGTGGGAACAAGAGGGATGCTGCAAGTGCTGCTGCAGGGGAAGAGCTAAAGAACAGGATCAGTTACAAGAGGTTTTAAGCTGAAAGGGGGTAGATTTAGACTGGATATTAGGAAGAAATTTTTCTCTGTGAGGGTGGTGAGGCCCTGGCACAGGCTACCCAGAGAAGCTGTGGCTGCCCCTGGATCCCTGGCAGTGCCCAAGGCCAGGTTGGATGGGGCTTGGAGCACCCTGGGATAGTGGAAGGTATCCCTGCCCATGGCAGGAGATGGAATGGGATGAGCTTTAAGATCATTTCCAATCCAAACCATTCTGGGTCTATGATAGGAGAAAAAGAGAGTCCCAGCTTTGCTTACGTGCTCTGTGGGGTCTTGATCAGACTGTGGCAGGACTTGCCCTTCCACGAAGAGCTGGAGCAGCTGGATGTACAGCTGGAGTGCCACGCTGAGGAAGGTCGGATCCCGCTGGAGCAGCTCCCGGTGGAAGCAGGGGGTGAGGCTGGGGGAGGTCACACGGGGGCTCTGTGGGTCCGTGGGACACACACAGGCACAAGGCCAGCACAGCTGCTGCTCTGCCCTGTCTGACTGGAGCCCCGCTGTGTGCAGGGCACCCCAGGAAGCAAAGGTGGCTCCAAAACCTCGTGTTTGGAGCACAAGGCTGAAGGAGAACTTCTAGCAAAGTTCTTTAGCAAAGACAGAGGGCTCCTTAACCAGCATCGTGCCCTGCTGAGGGGGTCTGTCCTGCACAGCTCAGCTAAGAGGTAACTGTGCTCACCCCCAGGCCAGCAGTGCTGTTACCCCATGCCAGCTGCTGTGGGTGCCAACCATCCCCCCTCGCCCTCAGCCCTCCTCCCCAGCCCAGCAGTACCTGTAGAACGCCAGGGGCAGGAGCCGGGTGTGGCGGTCCGAGGCCGCGCTGCGCAGGACACGGCACTGCCCAGGGCCTGCGAGGACAGGGAGGAGCACTGAGCACCTTCAGAGGGCCTCCATCACCTTTCACACCTCTGGAGCAGCACAGGGGCTGCACAGTTTCCTTCCAGCCCACAATCAACACGGGTGCTTGGGGGTGGTGACCAGCAAGAGAAGCAGGTTGTCCCCTCAGGCTTTCTCTGCCAGCAGGAACAAACCTGAGCTCAGTCATTCCTGAGCATCAGCTGGCTCTGCCCAACTCTGGGATAGAAGCAGGATGTTCTCATCTTTCACACAAGTATTTTTTGTGCTGCTTCCAAAGGCCCAGCAGCCCCTTCCCACAGGGACACTCCAACCCAAGGGATGGGTCACCCCTCCTTCCACCCCTTGGGGACAGGACTCACCTCTCTCTGCCGAATGGAAGAGCAGTGGCCAGGATGTGCCCCTCTCTTCCAGGCACTGCAAGATCTCCAGGGACCATTCCAGAGATGTCTGAAAATCCACTCCTTCCTGGGTGTCGGAAAGGAGAGGTCTGGTTTGTCTTGGCTGTAGTTGCATCAAGGCAGGAAGGAACCCCCACAGGACACTGCACATGGAGCGCTCTGCTGAAGGACCTGAGGAATTCAGCCCAAGTCTTTCCCCTCACCTGGCAGCCTGGATTCCCCCAGGGAGCTGGGCACCAGAGCAAGGCAGTGTCCTCCTCACCAAACCAGGCCACCACAGGGCTCAGCTGAGAGAGGGGAAAGCTGCATCGTGGAATGGTTTGGGTTGGAAGGGACCTTAAAGATCATCCAGTTCCACCCTAGACCCTTCTAGTGACAGCATGTCTTGGACTATTGTGGGGTTTCTTTTTCCATTACTCATTTTACACGGATTAACCTCCCAGCTCTGTCTGCTCAAGACGTTTCTCTCCTCCCTGGCTCTTCCCCCAGACTCTCCCACGAGCAGACTGAGACCAAATGGTTATTTTTGCCTTGAATCTGCTCCCTGATCCCATCTGTGAGGTGACTCCCCAAATGGCTGCACTTCAAAGATGAGGTGACAGCAAAGGGACAGAAACAAGCCTTCACAGGCAGCAGGATGCTCAGGGCAGGCAGCTGCTGGAAGCAGCCTGTCATCTTTGCTCCTTCCCTTAATAGCATTAAACCATTTGGAAACCAATGTTCCTCCTTGCTGGGCAGCCCTTCTCCCATGAAGTACCACGTTCCAGCCTGAGGAGAAACATCATCTGACAGATGTGAGAGGCTACACAAAAGCTGAGTGAGATATGAGGCTCCTGCACTACCTGGGAGGTGTAAAGTCTGAACAGGAAACCGAAAACAGTAAATCATCTGGGAGGAGAAATAAATGTAGTGAAAGGGGAGATAACGTCAGTGAGAGGAAAACACAGGTTTGATCTGATGGGAACAGAAGGGCTTTCAGCAGGCTTGTCTGGGGTGTTGCTGATCCCTTCCTCCTGGCAGAACAAGCTCCCAGCCTTCCCAGTGCTGCTACAAAGCATTTTCGGGCAGCAAACCAAGCTGCTCAGACACATCCAGTGTCATGAGAATTCCCCTGGGGCTGAACTCACCTTTGGTGCTATTCTGGCTGAGATGAGATCCAGGAGTGAGAAGAATAGCAGAGCAACAAGAAGCTGCAGGGAAAAGAGGCTGCCTGTCAGTTGGACCTGTGGTGGTGACCTGGAACTTGACCTTCCCAACCAGGGAATACAAACATTTCACCAGCTGCCTTCCCAGACTGGACCTGGATGAGCTACAGAGCGTTTCACCTGCTGGGACCCCAGCTCTCCTCAGCCCTCCCAGGGCTCTCACTGGCCCTGGCACCCTCCAGGAATGCTGAGGTGAAAGCTGCAGCTGTTCCCTGTGCACCAAGTGCTCTCAGTGACACCAAATTCTGACTGGCAGCTCCTGGCTCCAGACCAGTGCAAACAGTGGAGGAGTCAGTCCCACAGGAAGAGGAGCTGCTGTCTGGAGCCATAAAACCTCCACAGTAAACACGAGGGCCAGGTTCTGCTTCAGCACTGTCACCTGTGAGCCCCTGGCACAGGGACACTCCCCGTGCTGAGCTCTGATCCTGGCTCTTCCCTGGAAAATCCATAGCCAGAACTGCTGGGCAGCAGCAGAGCCCTGCAGAGACCTCCCCTTGCACTCAGGTGACAGGCAGAGCCATTTCCTGGACCAGACGTGGGAAAACCCTCAGGAAATCTGTCTCTGGGAATCCCAGCACAACTTCCCAGAGCCCTTAAGATGCCTGCACTGCTGTCTCACAAACTTCCTGCATCTCCCTAACTTTCCAGCCAAGTTGCCTGAGCTAAAGCCCACAAGGGCTGCTGTTGTTTGAGGGACAGGGAATCCTGGCATGCCATGGATTGAGCTCTCCATCTCTGCAGGGCTCTTTCCAGCTTCAGTTTTTAAAGCAGCTGTTGAAAAGCCCTCCCTGACTTCACAGGAGCCAGAGTCTCAGTTAAAACTTTAAGCTTGGAACAACTTTGCCTTTAGGATAAGAATTTAGCAACTCACAATTTACAGCCACCTTTTATCAACTAGCCACCAGCAAGATTCCCAACAGGGATTACCAGGGATGCAGCACTATCTCAGGACAACTTTTCTCAGTTAAAGACCTCCTGCTTCTAGTTTTCAGGTGCAGGGAAGAGCAGACACATAAAATGCACCCAGCCTTGCCTGCTCTGCGTCAGTCCCCAGCCTCTCCAGTGCCTCCCTCCCTCGTCCTCGAGGTGACTGCTGCAGGATGGCACCATGGAGGAAGGCAGCCGAGAGCCACGGGGGGTCAGAGAGAGGGAAAACTGCTCCTGAACAAAGGAACCTGTGGAACAGAACAAACATGTCATGGGTTTGGACATAAAAAAGGGGAAAAAGTCCAGCTGTGAATGAGGGGGAAATCAGGGACTTGGGCAAAGCTGCAAGTTTGTGACTGGGACAAAAAAATAAATCATTCTCTCCATTTTGTTTTCCTTGTGGTTGGGTGCTCCATGGAGATAGCTGTAAAAAAGCCCAAGTCTAGAAGCAGACAGAAGCATTCCCAAATCTCTTCTATCAGCAGTTGGACAGGCAGTAACTCTGCACTACAGAACCATGTGATTGTCACCTGCCATAACCTGCAAGGAGATCCTTACATAAACTCCAGCTTTTGGAGAAAAGCTGCAGGGCACTGCCAGGGTAAGGAGAGGCAAAGGAGGAAGCAAGCAGCCAGTGGGCAGCTGTGGGAGCCCAGATTGCCCAAACCCAGGGAGCGAAGGGAGCGGCAGCTCCCGGGAATGACTCCACACCGTGCTGAGGCTGTGCCTAACCAGCACTCTGCCTCCCAGCCCCCTCTGCAGAGATTCCCTTTTCCTTGTGGGGAAGCACTCTGACCCACATTGCACACAGGGCCAGACTAAATAATTAGAATGACCCATTTTGAGTTTCAGCCCTCCAGAGGAGCCTGTCTGGAGCTGTCCTGCAAGCCTCAGCCCACGTGAGCATCCCATCCTCCGGGGCTGGTCCCTCCAGAACAGCAGCTCCACACTCCATCCCCCACACACCTGGTACCTGAGCTATGCCAGCCCCTCAGTCTGTCCAGCTCTTCTGCAAGTGGAGCCCCAAAGAGTCTCTTCCACTGAGAGCAAAGTACTGGCTCCAGCCTCGGCCACCAAAGCTGGGGACAAAGAGGGAAACCAGCAGCGTTAGTGGTGGGTGCTCAGTGGATGGCTGCAGCCAGGTACAGCCAGGTACTCAGGGAAAGGTTTTTCCCCTCTCCTTAGTGAAAAAGCCCGAGTTGTGCAGGCACACATCAGAAAGGGGAGACATGTCACATCCTGGAAATGCAGAGGCTCAGTTGTGACCGTGCTCACACCAGGGTGCCCTGGGACTCCCCTGGCAGGACCAGTCAGAATGAAGGAACTGTTCCACAAAGGTGATGGCCACACTCATCACATGCACCAAAACCTGTGTAAAACTGCACACGAGGAGTTACACACAGGAGAGAGAGAAAAAAAAATGGGATTTTGGGGCATTTTGGTTGTTTGTGATGTAACAACCAGCCCACACAGTGTATCAGAGACCAGGACAAGCCTCCAGCTCCCCTCTCTGGAACAGCCCCTGTGGCAACACCCCAAGGAGCCCAGAGCTGGGGTCAGTGACACCAAGGGCTCAAAAACACCCTGGTGGGGGTGGATTTCTCCCAAAACCAGAGAGCCAAGATGAGATCAGTTACCGCTGCAGAGAGGAGCACCACGGGACACTTGGTTTGACACCTCGTCAGAGCCTCGTTGACCCCTTCTGCTGCATCCTCACAGTCCAGGCTGGCATTAAGCAGCCCCTGGAAGAGGACAAATGACAGGGTGACTCCACACATCCCTCTCTGCTGCTCCTCACTGAGCGTGTGTAAACTGATCAGAGACAACTGTAGGGGTCAGCACGGCTCAGCAAAAGAAACGTGTACCAAGAGCTCCTTCCCCCACCAGCTCTGCTGCATTGTGTTAAAATTCACCTCCAGCACTACTTCCTCCTGCTGCTTCCCCTCATTTTCCTGGATTGCTGCTCTTCTCGGAATTGCATCAAGGGTTCTCAGAAGGAGGGGACACTTTGTGTATCAGGAAGGAAAGCCCTGAGCAGGGACAGTGAGGCAGTGACAAAAGCTGCATTACCCTGAAGAAGTGAGCTGTGATGTCGTAGGAGAGCGCATACCCTCTGGAACAGACGTTCTTCTGCAGGAAGACATGGAGAGGGAAAAGAAAATCATCATTCCTTCCCTTTGGAATATGATTTCCTTAGAGCATTTCAGGTGTCTGGCACAGCAGAACCACCCTGTGAGCCCTGAACACCAGCTCAGGAACGTGGTTTCCACATAAAGCACTCCCACGGAGCTGTGCTGCACAGCCCCCGCATCCCCGCCCACCCCGAGCCCAGCGTGGCAGCAGCACATGGATTAACAGTCTTGGGGTGAACAGAGGTTCCTGGCTGTGCCCAATATCACAGTGCAGGAGGGCCTGGAAAGGCCACTCAGGGTGAATAAATAGAAATCAGCTCTCCTTGGAGCACCGAGCAGTGTCCTGAGGGACCTGCAAGTCAAACGACCTCCCAGAAAGCTGCAGGGATGTCCCTGGGTGTTTCTCAGGAGGATGAGGAGGATCTCACTCTACAGCAAAACAGTGCAAGGCCCTGGCATGACAGAGGGATTGGAGAAGGGCTCATGCTCAGCCCCTTCCAGGCCTCCACGGAAACGCTGGAGGTTTGTCTGTACGAAGTGACTCCCAAGGATTTGCTCTCAATAGTGAAAAATGCCACCACAATTCCAAATGAATGAACCCAAGAGTCATAGAATCATGGAATGATTTGGGTTGGAAGGGACCACGGGCAGGAACACCTTCCACAGACCAGGTTGCTCCAACCTGGCCTTGAACACTTCCAGGGATGGGGCAGACACAGCATCCCTGGGTAGTTTGGATGCGACCTCCTTCCCTAAATTCAAATGTAAGGTCTTTCTCTAGAGCATTTACCAATCACCATCTGGCTCACGACACCTACCAGCTCTAAGTTCACAAAACAAAAGAAGTCATCACAGTCCAGCACTGTTTTGCTCCCTCTCCAACACGTGGTGACCAGGGTGGACGCAGGGAGCCTGACCAGAATCCTTAGGCAGGGAAGAATGAAAAACTGAGGTTACTGTCAGGGAGAGAATCGGCCTCCCCACAAAGGTGTGTGACATCCAGCCCACTGCAGGGGCGACTGGCAGCCCAAGGTGGCCCATGGAAACACAGCTAATTCCAGTGGGTGCCAGGGAAGAAGTGTCCCCTGCACGTCGTGCCCATGACAGGCGGTGTCACTGAGGCTGTGGAACCAGAGGGGAGGACACTGCACACACCACCCTGCCCCGAGGGCTGCTGGAGGCATTCCCAGCTGCTCAGGCCTGCACTTACCTTCTGTGCAGCAGCAGCTCCTGCTGCCTCCACAGCTGCTCCCCCAGAGCAGACCCGTGCTGGCTGGCTGTCAGTCTTCCCCGGAGAATCTCGAGCAGTGTGTGTCTCCGGGCAGCCGAGCAGCCGGGAAGCAGCTTTGGCCTGTGCCTCAGCTCCAGCACCAGCTCCTGAACAGGGTGGTGGGGAAACCGGTGAGGGCCACCCAGCAGCCTGCTCTCCAACCCTCTTTGTTTCTCTGAAGCAGCCAGAGATCAACAAGAGAAACTTCTCTCACTCCCCACAGCACTGCTCACACGTGAGAGCCGAAGGGAGCCTCGCCAGCAGCGAGGAATGAGGGAATACTTTGGTCAAGTTCAAGGACTAAACATCCAGGTAACACCTCAGAGTCTGAAATCACCTGCAGCCTGTAGAGAAGCTCGGGGCTGACCGACACCTTCGACTGGCCACAGCCACCCAGGTCCAGCCTGAAATTAGGGGACACACGAGGTAACTCACCCTGCTGGCCCAGGGGAAGGCACAGTTCAAATACAGTCAGGCGCTTCAGAGGAGCACAGAGCTCAAACACTGTGCCCTAAATAAGCTGTAGCTGAGACAGCAGCTCTCCTCTAACCTCCCTCCTCATTTTCCAGCTCCAGCCACTCCCCCGGGGCATTGCTGCTCGTCTGGCCGACCAAATCTGAGTACAAAGCCAACTTAAAAAAGACAGCCAGACGAGGGCCTCTCTGTGGCTGCAGCCCCAGACCTCTGCCACCCAAAGCAAGATGTTTATGCCCAGACTGGTGAGTCACACGGGGCCACCTCCCAGCTGCCACTTCCAGCCAGACCAGAAGGGAACGGCTTCCCCAGCCCCACGGAAGGGACAAGCTCCCAGTGCACAGCCTCGAGGCCATGACCAGAAGGGGAAGTCAGGGCACAGAATACCTCTGTGAGGAATCCAGGATGGCATTGATGATGACTCCACATGCCTTCTCCAGGTCTCCATCACAGCCACCAGCAGCAGAAGGTGCAGGAAGGTACTGCTGGTAGATGGCCCAGTAATGGAAATCCTGTCTGCAGCAAGGAAAAGGAGGAGATGGGAAATCTGCTGGAATGGTGCCCTTCCCTTGATGTAGAAGGAAGCTCACACATCAAGTGAGATGAGTGATGGGTGCTCAGATAAAAGCACCGTGGTGTCAGTACAGACATGAAGAGTCCTCCAGCAGACCCCACCCAGCTCTGGCTTCCAGAACAGGGAGAGTTTGTGACAAGTTATTTGGGAGGGCTGCACAGGCAGGCTGTGTGGGTGAGCCTCAGAGAACCATGGAATGGCTTGGGTTGGAGAGGCCCTCCTAGCCCATCCACTTCCACCCCCTGCCATGGTTCCCCCAGACCAGGCTGCTCCAAGCCCTGTCCAGCCTGGCCTTCCTCAAGTGAAAACACACACAGAGCTCATTCCAGCAGTGCTTGAACTCAGGACAAACCACAGCAGGCAACAGGCATTTGTATCCTGCAGCAATTGTTCATTTACTTCCTGATCTTCAGTGCTTTTCCCTAATTTTGATGGGAGACTCTTGGACTATTCCCTTTCCAACAGAGCCCCTTGGCCCTCACCTTTCTGAAGCAGAGAGGATGTCCTTTTCAGGGCACACTTCCAGCTCCATCAGCAGCCACTCTCTGAAAGACAGCTGGGAAAAGCAAGGATTGAGGAGCAGGGAAGAACACCAGGGGCAATAACTTGTGCAGAACAGCCACCTGCTGCCCAGCATAACCCCACCCTCACTTCCTCTCCAGACACAATCCCATGTGGATTAAGAGGTACGAAAAAAGAGACATCAACCCAAAGAAGTTCCTGCCCTGTTTCTCTTATAAAAAAAATCCAAGCTAAAACCCCACTGGCCTTCAAAAATCCACGGAAATCCCACAAAGCCTGTCTCACACACACCCACCCTTTGACATTTCCAAACACACTCATCACCTCCGAGGCCAGGTACCAGGATGGACGTGTGTTATTGGAAATAAAGGTAAAATGAGCAAAGCACCTCAGCCAGACAAGCTGTGCGAGCATCAAAGAGAGGTTCTAACACAGGGGTGTCCCAGCCCTGGACACTGAGCCAGCCAAGCACAGGGAGTCATTCTAGGAACACCACAAACTGCTCTGCACAAAGACAAACTGGTTTTAGAGGAAGTGGGTTAAAAAAACCCCGAGTCTGTCAAACCAGAGACTTTGCAAGGGTGGTACAAAGAGAAGAGCTGAGATGGTCTGAGCGAGGCTGAGCCAGGCAATCCAAGGTGCACAGGTCGCTCAGGGGAACACTGGCATTTAGACAAAGCACCAGAAAAGCAAGGATTTCCAGTTATTTGCCTCTCCATCACTTCACAGAGAGCACAGCAGGGAGCCAGGGTGATGGACAGGCCTTTGCTGTGCAGTGCCTGAGCTTCTCTAGCTTGCCAAGCTTCCTGCTTCTCCAAGAAGTAGGACACAAAAGTTTTACCTCTGGTTTTCTCTTTCTACCTTATCATCCCCATCAAACAACAGCGAGCACACATCCCAGCCCACATGACTCAGCTGCCAGACAACTTTTCAGGTATTTGGTTCTCACTTCCAGGCATTAAGTCCTTACAAGAAGCTTTTGATCACCAATAAGGAAATTGCAAAGGGCAGATCTAAAAAAAGTGAGAATTAGAGAGTGAATTTGGGTGATGGAAAAGATTTGTACCTGGAATGCCTTTTCCTTCAAGAGCCCTTGGAAGCGTGCTTGCTTCCACAAACACAGGCTGGCTCTCCTGTGGTTCAGAGAGGGGCAGGACAGGGAACTCCAGCTGAGGGCAGCTTGGGCCTCCTCACTCAGGGCTCCTCGAGCTTCCAAGCTCAGCCGTGGCACCAGGTACTGCAGCTGGAACAGAAACATCACATCCTGCATGGGGCAGGCCCAGAGCCAGCTCTGCTTGTGTGCGACTGCCAAACAAGCAGAGGCACCAGGAGCTGAGAGGGGAGGGCACAGAGATGTATTTCTACATTGTTTTCTTGGTGTAAGTGCTATTTGCACAGGCACCTGCAGCAGGAAACTGGGCTGAGACTGAACCTTTTCATAGATAACAGCAAAACTTTTCCCCTTTTACCTTTTTAATCAGGCCAGGAGGAATCAAGGCACAAAAATCTTCATGACAACAGGATGAAAACTTGCACATCAGATAAGCAGCTGCTGCAGTGCAAAACCTGAGAGAGAAAAGGAAAGAACTCCATTGTCTGGTTGGTTCAAGCACCTCCACAAGCTCTGGAAATCCTCCACAGGAGCCTTCCCAGCATCCCAAAACCCTGGGGGAGCAAGGAGGTGGTGGATGTCCCATCTCACCTCAGGCAGAAGGCAAATGACTCCTCTGTCCTGCACACGAGCAAGGAGCTCCAGTACTCTGAAACAGAAAGGGCCTTTCCAGGAACAGGCTGAGAAACCCCAAAATTGGCTTCCACTCCAGGAATTAAAGCTCTGCATTCACTTAAGTGGATCACAAAAGCTGCTAGTCCTAAAATATGAGCAGCACCGAGGGAAGGACCCTGAAAGGTAAAATAAGTAAAGAACAGGAGAGATATTTTTGGTAACTTTGTAACATTTCATTTGTAACATTTTTACATTTTCTTTGTCTCATTGTAACATTTTAATATTTCATTTTTAATACTGTAATACTTCACTTGCATTATTGTAACATTTTGTACCAAAACAAGGTTTCTCAGGGACAAAACTGAGACTTAGTGAAGGAGCAGAACCCTGTTTCTGCCCACTGGTAGTGCAGCAACAATTGAGCAGATGAGAGACAACCCACAGCAGAACTGGAGGTTTCTCTAATACAGCAACCTGAAATAACTCACTGTAAATTCAGATTTTGGGATTCTCAAGGCTTTTTAGGTTCTCTGACAGCTAATTTAGGCTATCAGCCTATTATTTTCACCCTTGCAGTATCACAGGGTAGAGGAAATAAATCAAGCAATTCCTTAATAACAAAACCATGCACTGCTGCAGCCCAGATAGGAGTATCCTAATTTTATTTTTAAATTTTTACAGCTGAATTATTCAATGTGGAAGCTTAGGAATGAAGCATTCTGCCATTTTTCTTTTGTCTCTTTCCTAAACTTGCCTATTTTAGCTTCTGTTAAAATGTGTCAGAATGCATTAACCTTCCACAAGTAGTATTTCTGCAGGGAAAAATTCTCCTCACAGTCCTGAGGGCAACTTCATACTCTTTGACCAAAATAAGGTATTTTTTTGGAAGCCTGGAGGCTGGTGAAGTCCCTCCACAGTGCAGCCCAGACAGGTCCATGCCCCCCAGCTCAGGAAATGGAGTAGGATGGCCTTTAGCACCATAGGATTCCTGACCTGATGATAAATAAGCTGGCAGAGCCTGCTCAGGAGTGCAGGCAGGAGATTCCTGTGTCCACACATCATCTTCACCAGCAAGGAGAGGCACGGGCCCTGCCTGCAGAAGGTGAAACCACACGCTCATTAAATTTATCCCCAGCACAGGAAGAGGTAATTAAAAATGCCTAAACACCCTGAAGCTGATCTGTGCTCGTCTGTCAACACAGCACAATCATCATCCCTTCACAGGCCCAAAGGAAGGGGCACTTTTGGGGTACCTGCGCAGAGAACCCCTACAGACATGCCCCCACCGGTGCCCTGCCTCACACAATGGATGGCATCTCGAACACTTGCTGTCATCTCAGCAGGCCACAGTGGCCTCGGAGGTGACAATAAGGACAGGAGGAGCTGCCTGGGGCACAGTCAGCACAGGGTAAACAGAGGCAGAGCAATAAATGGGATCACAAAACAAAGCAGAAAGGAATTGCTATGAAGCAAAGCAGGCGCAGGGAGGGAGGGACTTTCCCACCCAGATAACAGAAAAACCCATCCTCAGAGGAGATCAGTGGGAGTTGTGTTTAGACACCATTTCCCGGGACTCTTGTTTGTCACAGCGACTTTTCAGTCAGGTTTTTAACAGTGATTCATCTGCCCCAGGGCAAAGCAGTGCAAGGGAGGGAAGGATGCCCTGGCTGCCCTGGGGAGAGCACCGTGGCAGCAGCTGGGATCCCGGCCAGCTCCTCAGCACGTCCTTGCTGCCCAACAAAGTGATTTTCCACTGACATGGTGCCCATAATGTTTCCAGGCTCTGCTACGTCGAGGAGGAGCTGACTCCCAGCAGCGCTTCCAGGGGCAGGGAGTGCTGCCTCTCCCTCCTCGGCCAGGCCAGAACCAGGCTGAGTCCTTGCCAGGGGAAGTGATCCCAGGACAAAGGGAATGGCTCCAGTGCCATCCCCCACCACGGGGCTGGAACACCAGCCTGGGCATTGTTTGTGGGGGTGTTTAATCCCTGTCACAGCACAACGCAGAGCCAAAGGCCACTGTGCTGAAGGGATCTGGAACAACAGAGGAGAAACATGTTTTATCTCCTCATGTACCTCAGAGTGAGGTTCTTGGAGTGCAGAAACTCCAGGGGAAGCAGCCTGCAGCTGCCAGCCTGGCACGGGGGGTATGAACACCCAAGGTCCCTCCTCAGCCCTGCACAAGAGCTGGAATTCTGGTGATCACCCAGTTTTGGTTCTCCTACTCTTTGACTCACATCTTACCTGTCAGGAGGGTTAAAAGAGGAAGCAGCTAGGAGGGTTTGGCAGAATGATGTCAGCAGAAGATCAACAACCTGAAATAAAAACCACCAGGAATAAACCTGGAATAAAACCCACACTGCTGATTCCTGCTGGTCAGGCTGGATACTCAAACCCAGTTTTCTGCTTTGTTTGTATTATGTTTCCTGACAGGAAAACAAGGAGACACGCTGGTTAGTGATATTTGCTGGAAGTGCAGGTCCACTGCCACTAAAGACGGAAAATTAAGCCCATAACAGCCCTGGAATGGCCCCAGAACACAACAAACACCTAGACAAGGCTGTTGGGGAAAGCTTTGCTAGTCACAGGACAGCTCTGGCAGAAAATATCTCCAGATCTCGCCATCCAGCAACTTCCAGGTGGTTAAAACCCAGGAACAGTCTGTGCAGGGCAGGATAAGGGAGGTAAAAGGAGAAGTGTATTTCCTGCAGACAAAGCAGCCTTTCACACCTACTATTCCAGATGCATTTTTTCCTGCCCAGCCCCGCTGCCCCTCACCCCAAGCCAGATGGTACTCACGCTCTGGTGGCAGGGAGCCAGCCTGGGGGCAGGAACAGCCACTGGGACCGGGGAATCCAAAGGAGCAGCTCCGTTCTCCTCCTGGCTGCTGTCCCCCAGGACGCCGCGGAGTCTGTCCGAAATCACGGCAATCCGAGCCGGCACCTCTGCAGGGAGGGGACAGGGGGACAGGGGGACCAGGACAGCAGGCATGAAATATTTACAACCCCCCACAGCAGCAAGAACAAACAAAATGTAAGCTTTAATCAGCCAGAGTCAAAAGTATGCTGGGAAAAGCTTTAATAAGCAAAAAGTGTTGGCTGGGACACGGCGGATCAGCATCCACAGCATTATTTTTTCCCGGTATTATTACCAACACACCTCAGGAACAGTTTTCACACCAGAGAGGAAAATGCTTTCCAAAGGGGGCCCGAGTCACCAGGGGAACCCCAGGAGTGGGGCAGCAGAGACTAGTGTGATTATCACAAAGATAAGTCCCAAATTAAGCATGGGAATACATCAGACATTAAAATGCTCATATCCATAGCTGGAAGGATTATCAGCTCTGAAGGATTACCAGCTTCAGGTACCAGTGGCAGGAACTCCTGCTGGGCCTTTGGCCAGCACCAGCCACACTTCATTCAGGCAGCTTTTGGGACAGTCAGTGAGGAGCAGCGCCCTCATACCTTCCCACTGAGCCTGGTCCACAGCCAGCGACCTGAGCTCAGCCAGCTCAGCCTTCAGCTGCTCAAAGGGCTCCTTGGAATGGCTGGGCTCTGCTCCGGAGTCATCTAGACAAGGAAGAGAGGAAATGCACTCAGCAATCTCTGCGTGCACTTTCGGTAGAAGCAGAATTTACTTTTCCTGAAGCTCTAACAAAACCCCAAACTGTCAGTCTGCCACACACAGAGCTTTGTTTTTACATTCAGAATGTGCTATTTAATTAATAATTTATGGTTTTACACCTAGTTGCAAAAAGGAATTCAGTTTTTAAAGACGAGAGGCAAAAAAGTTCTGTTTTCTGAGTTTTCTTCCCACTTCCTTTAGCTCTGCCCCTCACACAAACATTTGCTGTCCTCAAAAGACTGGAGTCAGGCTCAAAATGCAGAGACAGACATTACAGCATCCTCAGCTTCTCCAGATGTTCCATGGTACTCTGGCTTTTTGTTTAAGAGAAGGAATAAAAGGAAATTCCTTTTACCACTAGAAAGAGATGCCACCAGCGACTGCCACAGCCCCAAACCCCCCCAGAGTTCGTTAGACCAGAGCAGCTTGGGAGAGGAATAAAACACCCAGGAGCAAGAACAGCAAACAAGGAAGGTTGAAATTGATGCTGGTTGCCAACACGCTGTAAAATAAAGTGTCAGGAGCCCCCTGAGTCACCCGTGTGTGCCAGAGTGAGCGCTGACAAAAGGGTTTGGGGCTGCCTGGTGCTCAGTCCTGCCCTAAATCCCGGCTGTGTGCAGAGCCCAGGGATGGGGCAGGGAACAGGAACAGGGTCCGAGCACAGGGGACAGGAGGGGACAGGGCTGGGGCTGCCCAGGCAGTGCCACTAGAGGTCAGTGGCAGCGCAGGGAGCCCCGCGGAGCTGCGGGGAGGCTGCGGATCCCACCCGGATCCCATCCCGGATCCCACCCGGATCCCATCCCGCTCCACAGGGACCCCATCCCGCGGTTGCCAGGCCAACCCCGCGGCCAGCCCAGCCTGCTGCACATCTGCCGTGCCCGGGGACGGCTCCGTCACGCCTCTGCAGCCACTCTGAAGCATCTCCAGAAAGCTTCAAAGGCCCTGAGCAGGGCTTGGCTACGGGTTTATCTCCATAGCCAGAGTGGGAATCTGTAACTTATCCCCACCACACTCTGGGAACCATCTCTGCTCACCAGCCTGACCTTTCCATTGTGTGTAAACCATTGGAAGGTGTGTTTGAAACATCCACTTGCTGACAGAGACAGCAGAGCTCATTAAATACCCTCATTAAATATCCATTAGCCTGCCCCAGTAAAGCTGCAGCGATGGGACCCGAAACCAGCGGGGGCCCCCCCACCCCAACACCCACAAACCAAGAGCTGCAATCCCTTTCCCAGCCCCTCCTGCCCCCCCAGATCTCCCTAATCCTCTCTTAAAGGAGGATGCCAGGAGTTCAGACAGCACAAGTGCCATTGCACAAGGCAGCAGCACAGCAGGGTCCCAGCCCCGGCTGAGCAGCTCAGGCTGCAAACGCTGATTCATGGAAAGGTCTTGGAGGTGGAATTCAGCCAGCTCAGGCTCAGGCATCATCTGCAGCCTCAGCACAGCACAGAGCTCCCAGGGACTGCAGAAATCCCACCCAAGCAGGGCTGGCAGAAAAAGGCATTACAGGAGTAAGTATTTAACACCTCAATACAACATAAAGAACATAACATTTATTTATATGGATTAAATACCTATTCAGCCATAAATCTTGGAGAATTTTCAATCCAGGAGGGCATCAGTGGAAAAATTAACATTTCATATTGATCCATAAGTAAATGCTGTATTTTTTACCTTGTAGCACCTTTTCTTTCATGGCATGACAGGCTTGCAGGTATGTGGAGTACAGGTTTGAAGGTATTTTATCAGCTCTGTGAAAAAGAAGAGATTTATTATCCTGCATAACCACAAACTGCAGCTTTATTAAATAAGCACAAACAGCAGCCCTTCTATGAAATGTAATTAGAGGGACTCTGAAGCATAAAGAGCATCTGAAACATTTTTTGATCATCTGACATGAGGGGCAGAGATTTCTACCCAAGGCTTTCACAGCAAGTACACGTGTAGCACACACAAACCCAATATTGTATATGTTATCAATTAATGTTTTAATGCCTATTTCATATCTAGTTGGTGTCTAAGACCTTCTAAGAGTGTGAGCTGTGAGATGCAGCATTCACACATGTAAAACACGAATGTGCAGAGAACAAGGTGTGACCTCCTCTCTGCAGGGCAGGCACTCGCTGCTGAAAACACGTCCCACGAGGCTCCCCAGAACGCAGCTGCTTCTCTTACAACTTTAATTTCACTAAATGATCCAGTCTTTAATTTTAGAGCCAGACTGGAATGACAAGGCAGGACCAAGCACTTCATTTGCAGGCAGTGTTGCAAACATTCTTCCTTCATGAGAGGTTACAGAGGAACTACTGGATGTAAAATAAAGCTGTGCCTGCAGTGCAGAAAAGCACTTTTAAATAGGCATGCAGGGCCAGCTCGAGTCCTGAGAGGAGCTGTGTCCTCCTGGGACATCATCCTGCTGCTCCTTGAGCATTAGCAGACATTTAAGTCTCATCTTTCACTCCCCCCTTATCCCCTCCCAAAGAGCCTTTCACAGAGGGGGCTGATATTCCTGGGGAAATTTTATATTCAGCTGTATCCACCCAGATCTGCATAAAAATGTACCTGGCCTGGAGCCAGAGGGACTCCTAAATAATGATTTCACAGTGGCCAGAGGACTGATTACAGACCTGAAGACTTCACAGATAAACTCCTCCATGCACAACCTGCAAGCCACAGACCTGGGCCACCAAGCCCTGCCGAGAGGTTGGCTGCAACCAAGGTGTCAAAGCCTCTGACAATCTGATATCAAATGTCCCAAAAAGAAAGCCCAGCAGCACAGAAAACAACACTGGGAAGTCTGAATACCTCTTCAAGGAGTCTATAAAAGCCATGAGTCCGTCTGGGGTTTTAGGGAGCTGCAAGAGAGGAAAAGGAAGGTTAGAGACAAATTATCTGTGCACAAACACACAGCTAATGGGAGGGGCAAAGAAAAAAGCCAAATACTGACCACACGGGGCCTGAGCAAAGCTGGAAGGAACCAGGAAGTGTAATATGGTCGTCTGAAAATGCTGAGAAAATAAACAGACCAAGGTATTAACAATGCCAAAGGTCCAAAGTGCCATCTCCACACCTCAGGAGTTAATTTGGCTCCTGCAAATACAAACTGTTCGTGGTGACATGAATAGCCACAGACAAACCAGGTTCAGATTAGCCAATGGTTTTTAATTTCTTTAATTCTGCTTTTTATTGTAATGATTTTGGACTTCTTTTGCACAGGGGAATGTGCCTTTTCACTCTCCCCACAGATATCCTCTATTAAGATGACTCCTCAGGAATTGGGAAGAACTTCCCCAAACCTCCCTTGCTCACATCCTCATTTTTTTCTTGCTTCCTTATTTTGATTCAGACTTGGCTTCTACAATTATTGTTATTACTATTATTCTAGCCAAGCCCAGGAGGGGTTGAAAAGCACACAGTACCTGGCTTCTATCACAGAGGTTGGGATCTTCCTCGTGTTCTCAAATATCTGAAGGGCCTTTTCAACATCACGGAGTGCCTGGGCCTGGGGCTGCCTCACACGAGGAGCGAGAGGAAGATGTGAGAAATAGAGAGTGATGACAAACTTACCTTTTCTCTTCTGAATTTGGTTTCTTGCGATTCTGTTTTAGTTGTACATGTGGAATTAAGACAAATCATCTCCACTTCCAGCCTGTGCCTGCAGGCAGAGACGCTGACACCCCGGGTTTCTCTCGTTTGAGTTGTAAGACACCTCAAACTGCAACAAGTTTCTCAACTGACAACCAGATCAGACTTGGAAAAATTAATTTAAGTCTTTGCTTATGCCTGTGAGTTCATCACAGGACTGGGTTTCTTGTAGTAATTCAGCTACCCTGCCTCCATCCTGTGCTTCATGTAATCATGGACTGTGTAAGTGAGGCCTCTTCCTCTGATCAAAACGTAGGAAGGAATAATAAAGCCAAACACTTCCCTATAAATCACTGCTGTTACCCAACATTTATCATGAACCATAGTGTGAAACTGCAGAGTGTAGATTCCATCCCCAAATCGCCTTTGAATATCCCCACTTTGGTCCCACAGCACAGAGATGAAGCGCTCCACTGAAAAGAATCAGGATACCTACAAAATGTGACTCCAGTTTTCATGAAAACTGGGCAGATCCTGTATTTACAGCCACTAAAACCCTCTGGCTTTAAGCTGGAGACTTGGCAGCACACTCAGCTTTGGAATGGCAGGGAGGCTGATAACATAAGTGCTTTTCCAGAGGAAAAGGGTCATGGCTGATGGGAAAACTGGGAGGCAGAGCAGCAGTACCTGCACGGCCTCATCGGTGGAAGAGAGGTCTTCATAGAGCCCCATGTCCTCTATGGCCACCTGTGTGAGGTTAGAGGTGCAGGTGGTCACACACAGCAGCGTTTGACAGATCCAGAAAGAATTCTTTCTGGAGACAACTTTTCCTGACCTTGAGGTCGGCCAGTCGGGTTTTGGCCAGGGTGATGTACTCCAAGAGCAGGGAGCGGTGCTTCGTGGGCACGAAGGGTGGGTACATGATATGCACCTGAAACGTGAAAATCACAGTGAGATTTGCCATTTTGACAGGAAATCCATGTAAAATTCTAACTAACTAATTCTCACTAATGTTTACAGTCATTTACCTCAAATATCCCCCAAAGAAGGGATTATTGCTTGGTTAAAGATAAATCATTCTCATGGCAACTGACACAACTTTTCCCAACAACAAACAAAATCAGTGAAGTGCTTAAACTTAACTCCATGAAAGGAATTCTCCTTGCCAATAAAATAATCTTGTCCTTCCTTATTTCAGGAAGAAAAGGGTTTGAATAATGAACCAGAAGTGATGCAATTACTGTAACAACATTTTTAATGAGCTGAACCCACTGAAAGGCACAAGGACAGTCACTCCGGAGCAGTTCTGGACCTGAAAACCATCTCTGTCAGCACCTTCTCACCTTCAGGTATGGTGCAGCTTCAAAGGGCACCAGCTCCGACAGGAACTCGAAGAGGAAGACCAGAGATTTCTTACTGCTCCCATGGTGGCCACCAGCATTCCCAAAGGAAGCCTGAAAGAGGGAGAAATGACAAGACAGCCTTTCAGCGTGGAGAGAATCCTCACCCAAGCAGTGCCATGGCTGAGCACACAAATCCCAAACATCCCATTTCTGTCAGGAGAATCCTTCTGGAGAAAAGTCTCCAGAGAAAGTTTACAGAATCATGGAATGGTTTGGTGGGAGGGACCTCAAAGACCATCTAGATCCCACCCCTGCCATGGGCAGGGACCCCTTCCACTAGCCCAGACTGCTCCAAGCCCCGTCCAGCCTGGCCTTGGACACTTCCAGGGATCCAGGGGCAGCCACAGCTTCTCTGGGCACTCTGTGCCAGGGCCTCCCCACCCTCACAGGGAAGAATTTCTTCCCAGTATTCCAACTAACCCTGCCCTCTGCCAGTGTGAAGCCATTCCCTGTGTCCTGTCCCTCTATGCCTTGTCCCCAGTCCCTCTCCAGCTCTCCTGGAGCCCCTTTAGGCCCTGGAAGGGGCTCTGAGCTCTCCCTGGAGCCTTCCCTTCTCCAGGGGAGCACCCCCAGCTCTCCCAGCCTGGCCCCAGAGCAGAGGGGCTCCCTTGGGTCATGGTGACTTACAGAAGTCTCTATGGAAGTTTGCTGCCATGAGAACACTCAAACAAGGCAACTTTGAGATGCACCAAAAGATTGAGACTCATGAGGGAACCACAAATCTGCAGGTTTCTACACAAGTTTATCTGGGCATCCTAAGGAAAATAACCAGTCTGGGACTGCAGAGAACACAACCAGTTTACCTTTTGATACCTCCTGGACGCTCTATCAGCCAAAGCTGAGCTTAGATTTGCAAACTCATACAAAGGAATTTCCAGGTTGGATTTACGTGGGGATTTGCATCCCTGAAATACCCACCTGTTTACAGTTAAAAGCAACAACCAATTATCTGTAAGGTCAAACACAGCAATTACAGCTGCATGCAAACCTCCAGGAAACAGGAATGCTTCCTCTGCCGTAACCCCCAGCTTATGCAACAACAACAGTGCTGCTTATCAAGATACCGAAATCCATCCAAGATGATGATTATAACAGGAATTACATGTCTGCATTCCTAGCAAATAACTAGAACAGGCAAGGTGGACGTAAAAGATGAAAGGAGGGAAAACTGGGGAAAGCCAAATAAATTTATTCTTTGCAGACACAAAGGCAGTAATAAATATTCAATCATTTCTAATACCAACACAATCACTTGTACTTTTCTCTTTTTTGCTCTTCCCCTTTCTCATTCCTGGTTATCCTGTCTGGAACAAGGCTTTCTCCAAGCAGCAGAACATTCCTTATGCACAGGTTTCCTCACACAATGAAAACAAAGCTCACCAGCCAGGCCTCACTTAGTCTCACCTTAAACCACTCAGAGTAAGGCATGAAGACAGCAGGGCCCTCCAGAGCAGCCTGACGAGCGATCAGGAACGCAGTGATCATATTTTCCATGTCATAATTCCCAAAGGCCTTTAGCAGGAGATGGCTCAGGAGATCTAGGAACATAAAACAATAACCTCACACTTTGCTCCTGACAACAGTGCTGCATTTTCCACAGTAAATGAAGACAAATATCTGTGCTAAAACATCAGGCAGGACATGTATTGCAGCCTGGAGAACCTCCAGGGTCTGATTTTATTTTTTTATGCACTTTCAACTGTCAAACACACTTGGATTCCCTGCAGGGAGTCCAGCGTTGGGATAATTAGTAAGGAATTCTCCCAAACAAGTTCTGCTAGCAAAGGTGAGCTAGAACTGAAGTTCAGTAATCACTGTGCCAATTAATAATGAAGGTAATTAAAACAACCACCCTGAGCTGTACACAAAGTTTGAGAAGGCAGGCACGAGGCCTGGCATTCACATCACCACGGCCATGGAATGTCTGAGGGGGAAAGCAGGGCTGTTCTGCTGTTCTTTCCCATGCAGGAATCCCACACAGCCCCCGTGGATGACTCCCCTGGCCCCCACCCGAGCAGCACAGGGCACACAGCAGGGTGGCAGTGCCCACCTACCCTTGAAGAGCTGCCCAGCCTCAGCCTGGCACACCACCAGCGTGGACACACAGGACAGGACATGCTGCCAGTTCACCTCGTGGGTCTCCAGGACTTGCTGCAGCTGGCAGATGGACTCCTTCACACTGAACGCCACCAACAGCTGGAGGAGTGAGGGCAGTTCCTGTTAGCTAGGACATACAGCCACAAGAAAGAGGGGAACGCAGACAAGATTGACAGGCAGATGGCTTTTCTGTGACTTTTTCAAGCTATCCTGCAGCTTTTGGGTCAGTTTCCCAGGCCCAAATATCAGCCTGGATTGGAACCAGCATTGGCTACAATAAATAGCAAAATTCCCATTCTTTCAGAACTCATGTCTGATTCTGTAGCAGTGAAAATTCACATCTCCAATCAGCATCTTTGTTCTCATCAAGAGCTTTGCACTAGCAAAAACCACTGTAAGTTCTTTTCCTTCATGCTTCCTCCTCCCAGAGTTTCTGGCAACTGGTTTGGATTCTGCAACTGGATAATATTGCACTAATTTCCAATAATCTGATTTCAGGTATTTCAGTGGATGCAAACCCAACATAAAAGGTCTCTGTGGGACACCAGGCAGACGTACTTTGCGATACAGAGCCGTGAGCAGCGGAGAAGTCCTGGTGAAGCTCCACTCCTTCTGCATCTGGATGGCATCAGACACTGCACCCAGACAGAGAAAACTTCAGCAACAGGCTTTAAAATACACCCAAAACGTGTTAAGTTTCCCTTGTGCAGCCAGGCACATGAAAAACTGCCCAGTGGAATTCTGTCTCCCATTTGCCTTTGGAACATGGGCTGTGGCACCAGGACTGGGCTGTTCCATCATGGCACTGCCATCCCAGAGCTGTTTTCCTGATCCCACATGCATAGGCTGACATGGCACACGCACAGAGAATCAGCAAGGAATCAGCTCTTCCCTCATTAACCTCTTTCATCTGGAAGCCAGCAGTGACACAGCTCTCCCACACAACAGACAAGCAGCTCCAGATCACAGCTCACGGGGACTTTACCAGAGATTTTACAGCTCAAACATATTTCTTCCTAAAAACATCAAGCTTCACAATTACTGATCCAGGATTAGAACCTTCCTGCTCAAAATTTTCTGCTGAACTATGACCCTCAGATGACTTTTTTTTGCCTGATTTGGCCCCGAGAAGGGGCTGAGAAGCCTGGAGGCTGCTCTGGGTCCTCCAGGCTGGGCCCCACTCAGTGTGGGACAGAGCTCTGGGCACACCTGGAGACGCCTGTCCCTGCCCATTCCCACCTTTCAGCTCGGGGTTGTAGGTGAGAACCTCGGTCAGGGTGTGCCTGAAAAACTGCCTCAGGGAATCCGGGTGAGCCACACTTCCATAAAGTGACACGTTGAACACATTCAGCCTGCAAAGGGCAAGGAAATGCCAGAAACAATGTCAGCCAGGTGATCAGCCAGGTACTGATTAAATATAATCAACCAGGTACTGATTAAATAGCATCAACCAGGTACTGATTAATTATGATCAGCCAGGTACTGATAATATATGATCTACCAGCTGCTGATGAAATATGAACAACCAGGTGCAGCTTAGGGTGAATGACTTATTTTTACTCTACATCCATCTTCTCAAATTGCCACAAATATATACTTTTTTGTATGTATTTAAAAAAAAAACAACTCAACACTATGTAGCCATCAGATTCACAAATGTGAGTCTAAGGTGTATCCCTGCACAGGGCTGAAGGTGACATGTACAAAGTAGTTAAATAAAACAAGTTTGGAAGCAGGAATTGGAGAAGATTGCACCTTCCAGGTGTTTCTGCTCAGAAGCAGTGAGAAAACTTAATGTGGGGAATTTTTGGCATGACAAGAGGGAGGTCCACGGTTGGTTCCAGCACTGCCAGAACCCACTTTCCTACCCGGCCCTTATCTTTTTTACAAGCACTTTTGTCTGCACATATTTTAGTAGAGGAGAATACCAAGCACGAGTAGCACTGGGAGGGATGTGGGGTGTGTAAATAAGTGAAAAACACCCCACGACATTCCTCCTATTTCAGTAAGAAGTGCAACAGTGGATGAAAACCTCCTCCTGACACTGTTTGGAACGTTTCTTACCAGAACCTCACAGCTTGCACCACGGAACCATCTTCCTGCTTCTCTTTACCAACAGCATCAAGCACCCCTGTACCCCAAAACACACAAAAAACCCAATGAGAAAAGAGCTGTGACACTAAACCCCACACAGGAATGAGCAATTTGTGCCCCTTTACAAAGGTGACCCCACTAGGGAAATGTGCAGGAGCCATTCAGCAGAGCTAAATTCTTCCCAGATTTTCTCCAAAGTGACACAGAGACTCAGAAACTATTACCACTGACCTTGAACCAAATTAAAAGCATTCCCAAGAACATGCTAATAACGAAGCCATCTAAGAATGCATATAAATCAGTATTTCATTTCCACACCCAGCCCTAACGGTGCCGAGTGAGTGCGAGCGCTGCGAAGCCCCTCTGCAGGCGGGGATTTGCCCAGGCTGAATTAACCACCCTGGAAACCACGGTCCGAACAAAGAGCACGCTTGGGGGAGGGCCACGCGTTTGTAATGTGCCGTTTGCATAGCAGGAATTCCTTTAAAAGCTCGATCTGCCCCAAAACGACGGGTAGGGATCAAACAGGTTGGCAGCTTGCGCAGCGCGTTGTCTTGACGATCAGCCCACACCACTCGGAGCCCACAGACTGGGAGACCCTTTGCTTTGCAGTCTGCTGCAGCAGCACTCCTGCTTTGTGCCACCCTCCTCTTTCAACTGTTAAAGGAGCTTGGTTTGTGTATTAGAAGCATTTATTTAAGGAGAAAAAAAAAAACCTGAAAAGAACATTTAGTGAGCACGGGCAGCGAACCAGGGCCCCTCAAATGCCACCACAGCATCGGGATGTAACGCTCTGCTCTCCTGCTGAGGAACACTTTAAGGTTAAGTAGGGGAGAATAAAGCAAAGGAGATAAACTCAGCTTATCTTCAGGCACAGCAGTTCAACCCTGCCAGATCATTACAGTGAACACACTGCTCCCATGCTACTCCCGCTCATCCTTCTCCTCCTGTGAAGGTCTTCAGTAACAGGGAATTCTTTTACATTAAAAATCCTAATGTTCTCCAAAGATTAATGACGTGAGACCCCTCGAAGGTGACCCAAAAGTATAGACTAATAAAATATCTTATATAAACCTCATGCAATGCATTTTGCAGGCACACACTGCGAGTGTGGCAGTGCAGGCTGCGCAAACGGGAAGGGCAAATGAAGAGCAGGATGCAGACTCCTGTCTGCCTGCCAACAGCCTGCTCCTCCTCCTCCAAAATCCCTACTCCTCTGTTGAGAAGGGCTGGTTTTCAACCGTTAAAGGGCCACCTGAGGTGGGATTCATACATATTAAACAACAAAGCGCTTCTCTTGCAGCTTTCCCTTTTCAGAAGAACTCACAAGGTCTGTGAGGCATCTCTGTGTACAGACAGAGATCCCTGCGAGACCTGGGGCAAGGGATGGGGCTGGCAGTGCCCACAGGGATGGAGGGGAGGTGGCATGTCCTGGGAAGGGGTCACCTTAGAGAAGAGAAAAAGCAGCAGCCTCTGCAGCAGCACTGAGCAGGAAACACGGCAGCAAGGCAAGCGCTGTCACTAAGGAGACAGGAGTGACAGCAGCCAGGGGTGTGGGACACGGGAGGGGTGTAAGGAACGTGACAACAGCAGGTACAGCATCTCCCCGTGAGGATCAGCTGTGACACAGGACAGAAATAACCCTCCCGTGTGTGTTGAGTCTCCCTGTGTCAGGATTTGCTGGTGAATCAGGTGCTGCTGCCTTGAGCCCTCAGCAGGGGCACCAGGGCAGCTCGGGCCAAGGCAGGCACGTCGCAGTTCACAAACACTGCTGTTTAAAGACTGCACACCTACATTAGATGTCTTTGCTCAGCATAAAAATAGAGGTTTCAGAAAACATTAGCCTGCACATCCAAGCCGTGAGTCAGCACAAGCACTCACAACGCTGTAAATTCAAAGTTTAATTTACTAGGCAGAAAAAATAAATGTAAGCGGTAAAACTGATCCTGGCCTAACCTCTATGCTCCACCTGCTTCCAAGCAAACCTGTTAAAAATCAGGAAATCAGGTCAGGTATCTATATGATGTTACAGATGGGAGCAGGAAAAAAAAGTAGCATAAAAGGCAAGAAATTATCTGCAGTGTCTGGAGACACTTTAGGAGAACGACAGGGAAAGCAGAGGCAAATAAAATCAGTGACATAAATATTATGCACAACAGCACAGACAAAGCAGCCAGGCAAAGGACTTCTCCTTAGGGATTCAGCAGTGAGCAAGGAATAGAAGTCTTGGAGACAGCAGTGGCTGCACAAAGCTGGGATCACAGCAATACTTACATGCCAGCATCCTCTGTAAGACAGCACGGCAGATCTGTTCAAAATCGACAAATTAAGGGATTTAGAGTTTTAAAGAGCTGCAGTTCAATGCAGAAAAAGTAAATTGACTCAAAGAAAGAGTTTTGTCCCTCTTAAAGCTTCACTTTGATCTCAGGCTCTGCAGTAGAACAGGTAAAATAGACAGAAGGGCAGCATTTTCCAACCTCACCAGCATTCCACGTCTCTCATATTCAAATGGAACACCCAAGCAAGCCAGGTGAAAGGAAGTTTAAAAACCCCTTGATGTGCCACCTTGGAGCAATTCTCCACAGAAAAAGTCTCAGCTCTGGTTTCACCATTTTCCCCACTCCGGCACCTGCACCCTCACTCTCCCCTTGCTGCTCCAAGCCCTGAATTATTTCTACTCAGCAAGAGCCAGAGATTAATGGAATTCCTTTATTAAAGCACCATTTGTAACCAGGTTCATCTTGTCCTTACGTAGGCAACCTTCTGGAACTCCACCTTCCTTCCCAGCTCTGAAGCCTGCTCAAAGCCATTCTGAAGAAACACGATGGCAAAGTCTGCAAATCAAGAAGGAGTCGGTGTTCCAGCACCCCCCTTGCACACAGGTCACCTGCTCCTTCCCCTCCCACCTGTCCCAGCAGTCTCTGAAAAGCCTCCACTCATTTACTGTCTTGGAGTAAAATTATTCTCAGGAAAAAGAATCCAGAACTTCAAGGATTATAAAGAATTTGCAGTTATGCTCCACAACCTCTGCAGAACTCAGAGGGGCTGCACTGGCCCACAGTCAGGCACTGTAGGGATTTTTTCCTGAATAAACTAAGAAAACAAATAATAGAAATTGACAGGGGGGAAGTGGAACCGTGAAATATTTCTGGCCCAAAATCTCTCTGAGACTTTGCAGAGTGCCACAGTGCCAGTGTGCCATCACTGAACCACACCCCTCACAACTACATTTTCTTGAGTTACCATAACTCCAAGGGATTGAAAAATTCAAACCAGTTATCTTTTAAAGGGAGAAAACTTGCTGAATTTGCCAAATACATAAAAAATATATCCCCCGGAGAAATGAGGTAAGGAAACACCAAGTGAGGCCTGTGTTGTTACATCTCTGAGGTTCTGCCCAGCACCCACAGCCCAGGGCCTTGCCTGAGAGAAGTCGCTGTGCCAGCTCCGTGTCCCCACAGGGCATGTCCCCAGCCTGCTCACAGAGGCCACAGAGGCTGCTGCAGAGCCACTCCACTGCTGCTGGGCCTGCTGGGCTCCTGGAACACACAAAAGCACCTTCAGTTCAATCCCTCCTGCTTTCTGTAAGGCTTGGCTGTCTCCACCACCATCCTCTGGGCCCAGGGAAGAGCCACCTGTGCACTCTGCCCTAAATGTGCCACTTCATTTATTTAATTTGGATCAGCACGTTGGCTTTACAAACAGTTGCTTTTTATATTATTTGCTTTATAAAAAGATCCCACAACACACGCATGCAAAGGAAAAATGTGTGTGAAATTGTGCATGCAAGTATTTCCTCATCTCTGACATGAAAGTGTTTCTATTGAGAAACCTCTGTTAGAAGAATTTCAGTTCCAATTCCTAAGACACTTGGGTAAAAATGCTTCAAAAAAGAAATGAAATTCTTAATCTATGCCTTTGGTTCCCTTAAATTGGAAGCACAGTGGGCAATGAAGGCTTTTATTGTGAACAGACAAGTAAATCAACATCAAAAGCCTAAAAGATCACTGGGACATTCATTTGACACAATAAGGAAACAACCTGAACTTCACAAATGGGTGAGTTGTTAGCTCTGTATCATGCAATAATGGAATGGTTTGGGTTGGAAGGGACCTTAATGTTCATCTTGTTTCACTCCCTGCATGGGCAGGGACACCTTTCACTATCCCAGGTTGCTCCAAACCCTGTCCAACCTGGCTTTGGACACTCGCTGGGGGACAAAAACCAAAAAATAAAATTCTTAGACTAACTACTCTCTGGAGATTAACTCTGCCAGACCAAAAAATGTAAGATTTTGTGAAGATGGAAGCACCCCGCCTCTGCAGAGCAAGACTTCTTCTCAAGTCCAGTTGGTGGCCACCAAGGAGCCACTGCACCTAAACTGGGCTAATTACCCCAGAGTAACCCCCCAAACCCCCAGCAGCTCCTTAATCCTGCTAATCTGATCCCTTGCCAGCACCTGACTATATCCTCAGTCCAGAATACTCATGACTAATCCCTGATTATATTTCAGTAGGCTTTAGGAGATTGGCTACATCTGCAAGCCCACAGAGCCCCGCTCACCTCTCCAGCAGCTCTGCCAGGCCGGCGATGTCACCGCTGTGCAGGTGCCACACGGCCTCCAGCACCGGGGGCTCCTAAGGAGATGTCACCGTTAGGTCACAGGCTGCACTGGGCAGTTGACATTTGGCTATTGCAAATGATACATGAAAAGTAAAGCTGAATTCTCTTTATTCCGACTATCCAGAAGCTGTTAAAATTTAAAATTGACCCCACAGGAAATACCTGGCGATGAAAGATCGTATTTCCTACAAATTTTGGGTGGTTTAGGGTTGTAGATGCATCATCATTTTAAATTTCCATGGACAAGTAATGAATAGATCCATCTTTTCCCTCTGGAATAATGGTGATTCTGTAGATCTAAAGGAGCAGGGCTATCCCAGGAAACAGGTAACACAACTGAGTTTCAGGTCTTGTTAATTCAGATCCAGATCCAGATTAGAGAATTGTCTTTTAGTCTCTTAACTGTTTATTAGTCTCTGTGGAACAAGGCTGCCACTCTCAAGTCCCTATCCCAACAGAGTTGGGATTGCAGGAGACTCCAGGAAGAGACACTGCAATCATCCAGGCAGAAAGGCTGATGGACACAAAGGAAAAATGAACAACCTTTGGCAAAAATCTGCACCAGGCATCGCTCCTGTGTGGATCAAATTGCTGCCCTGTCACATCCCTTCCAGAACAGCACATCCAGGAGAGTCCTGAGCCAGCAAAACAGCACTGCAGGGTGCACCTGGCAGGGGAAAGGAGCAGCAGCAGCTTCTGATCATTGCAGGCAGAACCAACACCTTCACAAAACCTTCCCACCTTGGGAAGGAAGAGGCATTTGGGAGCCCCAGGCACAGGGAAAAGCCAAAGCCCCAGGAGCTTTCTGCGGTGACCAGCAGCTGCCTCATACCCTAACCCCAAACTCGCCCACATACTTTTGTCTTCACAACCTAATTCTTACTGCAACACCCTCAGTTACAGAGTTATCTCTCACTTATCCCCATGACCGCCCCAGGACCAGGAGATCTTAATCAGCCTGTGAAACACACAGGTTCTATTTTCAGCGCAGGAGCGGATATTTGAGACTAGAGCACAGCCCTTTATCTGGGCAGACCAGCCTTTTCCTCCTTTCCCATGAGAGCAGCGAGCAATCAGAGCTGCCCCACTCATAAAAAGCCCTTAACTCCACTCACAGCACCACCTGTCTCCACAAAACACACCCAAATGAAATCAAGACATCCCATTTGTGAGGCAGCACAAGCTGTTATCTGCTATCTGGTTTCTTTCTCTGTGACCTCACTTTGTCTTATCACCATTCCCAGGTAAACAAAGTGGAGAACCAGGATGCCGAAGACACCTGGAATATTGCTGGCAAAGCAGATGAAGGGCTCTGGGACTGTGTCACCCCACAGTCAGCTGGGAGTTCCTGCACTGGACCTGGAGAGCGCCCCAAAAGCAGCACTTCATCACCAAGGTGCTGTCAATGACCTTTTGTGGCAGTTTCCAATAATTCAAGTAATTCCAAACCTCGACTGAGTTGAAAAAGCAAATCCCACTGCAGAGACAAGGAAGTTCCCACCGAACTTGCTCTAAAATAAACAAAATAACCAAAAACCCCCCACTGTTTATAACTCAGCTCATGCTTTTGGAAGGTCAGGAAGACCAGCCATTCTCAGGAATTCAGAGATGCCACATCCCATGGCTGAATTCTCGTGGTCTGCAACACCACAATGTTTCTCCATGAGTTCTCACCTTCATTTTCCACATTTCCTGGCAGAAGAGGGAGCGACAGAACATGTTGTTTGCCAGCAAGTCCTTCACAGCCTGAAGCAAGCAGGACAAACTCTTCTGGCATCACCCCAGAAATGAAGCAGAAATAATTCCCTTTGTGAATAACACGTTCTCAGAAAAACAATTTGTTGCTTTGCCCTTTTTGCTGCTTTTTAAAGGGTCAGATGGTGGAGAGAATTCAGGGGAAAGGCCTACAATTCTCTACTTATACATCTTGTACTTCTGCAAGCAAATCAAACACCTCAGTGAATAACTGTCTGCTCACGTTTGGGGCTTTATCAGAGCAGATGAACTGGGCTTAAAGTCAAACCTAAGGCTGCTGTTTTGTTGATAAATTAAAGATAAAGCTTTCCCCTTACTCTCTGGCCAGAGTTGAGCAGTGGGACTCGTGAGGGGCTGGCACAATCCTGGCAGATCCGCTCCACGTTGGCAACGGCATTTTTGGCTGCCAAGGTCGCTGCGGGCACCCCCAGTTTTGAGGCCTGTTCCTGCAGAACAGAGACTAAACAGAACAGCAGAGCAGAAAACTGTCATCACCAGGAAAGTAAGAAACAAGATCAGAACAATGAAAAGAAAGTAAAACTGGGGTTGCATTTAAAGGCAAAAATTCAATATTGAGGGAGAGTTCTTCCCCACATCTGGCCTGGTTGATGCTCACCTATAAATGACTCTGATGACACTCCCCAGCGCTCTGCCCCATCCTGCACACCTGGCTTGGCTGAATCTCCCACCTGGAAGCCAAAGAAAGCCATAAAACTCTTAGATGTCTGACACATACCTTTACAGACCTATCCCTGCACTGCTGGAGCAACTGAAGTGAAATTAACACGGAGCTCCCACGTGGGAATGGGGAAACACAGATTTCATGGCACCCTACAAGAGACGTATGTTTAGCTATTGTCAGTTTACGCAGAAAAAAGGAGGTACAGGTCGAAGTTCCTCATCCCCAGGGAGCAAACAGCTCAGCAGCAGCACCAGGAGCCGAATTTCTATAATCCCTATCTTTCAAGTCCTTTCTGTGAAGCCACGTGGCCATAAATATTTGATGAAACACGTCCAAATGTTAGATCATTTTCTAGTTAAATTCCCTTTTTTTTTTTATAAAGGGAAATATTCTCTAGAGAAAGAAAGATCTTGAACTATGGGAGATATTTGCATTATCTCTTGTAGCTGTAAAATCAGTGTGTGAGGAGAGGGAGAACGTGGCCAAATCACAACAGGGGCTCAAGACAAGCTTGTCATGAAGACAGCCATGTCAGCCAGAAGTGGCTGGTAATTCAGAGAAAAGCCAAGTCTCTCCTGATTTGTCTTCCCTAGATTCACAAGAAGCCAGTTCTGACTCAAAGGAAAATGCACTGGATTTCCCTTTGTCCCAAATCCAAACCATGCTTAACCATTTTTAGTCTGTAAAAGTAAAACATTGATGAAAAAGGGATAACACAATCTCATTTCTGCAACACAGACCTTTCAACTTCATCTTACTCCTACAGCGTTGGTTTTTCTTTCCGCGTATCATGGAACACTCTGTTCCTGGGACACTGACTCCACAGCTGGTGGCACCCACCTCCAGCTGGGGTCTCCCAGTATCCCACCCTGAACTGTCCCGTCCCTACCTCCAGGAGGAGGTCGCTCAGGTTCTGGTGGTGCTCCAGCAGCCGCAGAGCCGCTTCCTGCAGCTCCGCTTCGCTCCCGCAGGGGCCTTTCCGCTTCCTGGCTCTCCCTGCTGGGAAGTTTGGGTTCGTGACCAGCGTGTTCCCAGGGCACCCCGAGATCACCTCCCGCTCCCTGCTGCTGCTGGACGAGGGCAGAGCGGGGGTGTGAGGACAACAGACGGGGGACACGAGGGCAGGGAGAGGCGGGTGGACGAGGGCAGACGGCGGGTACCGGGCACGGGGGCTCTGAGGAAGGCAGAGGGGGGTGTACGGAGCGGGACATGGGGGCAGAGAGAGGTGTGCGCAGGTAGAGAGAAGGGGTGTGTGAGGGCAGAGGAGGGACATTCGCGCTCCCCGTCCCCTCCGCTGTCCCCGCGGGGAGCGCCCGGCGCGGAGCTCGCCCCGGGGCCGCCTCAGCGCGCACGTACCGAGCAGGTCCCGCCAGCTCCTCCCGCCCGCGCCCGCCATCGCGGGCCGCCGCTTCCCGCCACGCGAACGCG
>VWZW01005989.1:267034-286160 GCA_013397115.1 Edolisoma coerulescens
TTGCTGGGGGACACTTACTTGGGGGACAGCTGAGGTGACATCACTGGGGGTGGCTGGAGTGACGGTGGCCTGGGGACGGAGGCTGACGGGGCTTGGGGGGGACTGGAGGGAACAGAGGGGCAGTGACTGAGAGGGAGTCACAGTGGGGGTGGCAGACGGACAGTTTGTGGGTGGCGGTGATTTGGGGTCAGTGACTGGGGTGGGAGTGATCGGTTTGGGTGGTGGGTGCAGGATCCCAGTGCTGAATGTCAGATGGGCCCTGGCGGCACTGCTGGGTCCTTGGGGTGACAGAGCCTGGTCCTGCTCTCCAGACACATCATCCAGCCCCAGCCATTCCCTGTCCTCCCCCGAGGCCTGCCTGTGTGAGCACAGGCGAGGCTGGGTTTGGAAGCTCTTCCCAGGGAAGAGCAGAGTCCATGGTGTGAGGGGACACATCGTGGTGGTCCTGTGCTCCCCTCCATGTGCGTGGGACTGTCTGGGCAGCCCCCGGGTGACACCCTTGAAACGAGGGGTGTCCACAACTCCATCTGTGTGCCGGTGCAGTGTTGGATCAGATCCCTGGGGAATTCCATCCCTGGGCTGTCCCTGCAGCTTGTCCCTCTGTTTGCAGATCCCAGCTGAGGAGTCAGAGGATGAGCTGCCGGCCGGAGAGGAGCGACCGGACACCCGGCTCAGCGAGGGGGACACGGCGGGAGGGACCCAGGAGGGGAGCAAGGACAGGAGCAAGGAAGGGGCTGTGACTGAGGAGACGGACGGAGACGGGCACAGAGAGGGGCAGGAGGCCGAGCAGCCGGACCGAGCGGTAACTGCTCCCAGGGATCCGGCAGAGGGACACACACGTAAACCTGGGAACTCGGACTGCGGGGAGGATGAGCAGCTTGGTGCTGAGGGCTGGGTTTGAGTGTAGGATGCGGAGGGATTTTCCAGCTGCAGAGAGGAGGCACCCGAGGAAGGCGTTGTGCCATGTCAGTGAGCACTGGGGTCGGGCCGGGGGGAGTGGTCTCAAGGAGGCATTTGTTTTGGAACAGGGGATGTGAGGACTTCAAGCAGTGTCAACTGAACGCTGAACCTGTTCTTCCCCATAGTGATTTGTTGTCATTTGATATCAAGATCCCTCCTGTGGTCTGTATCAGCCCAGAAGCGTCTCCTTGCGGGATTTTGTAAGGAAGGGAGCATTTAATTAACAATTTCCCATGGCAAGTCCAGCCCAGATATCACTGGAGATGAAGTTTGGGGGAACAAAGGGGGTTGGCCCCTGGTCTCCCCTGTTTGCTGTGCATTTGGGGTCTGTGTCCCTGGGATCTGGGTGCCAGAGGAGCAAAGTCCACTGTCTGTGTGCATTCCAGCTGTGCTGGTGGCCTCTGCCAGCCCTGGGGCAGTGAGTGCTCTGGGTAGTGGGTCCCTGTGTGAGCAGTGCCTCCAGAGGCCCTGACCTGGTGAGTTTCCTGTGCCAGCACTGCAGGACACACCTGTGGCTGCTCCCAGAGCTCCAAGTAGGATGTGGGAGCCCTGGGCAGGCAGCTGCTGCTCTTGGCTGAGCCAGGACAGGGCTTGGAGCAACCTGGTTTAGTGGCAGATGTCCCTGCCTAGACAGGGGGTAGGAACTGGATAAACATTGAGGTCCCTTCCACCCCAAACCGTTCCATGCTGCTGCGATCCCTTTCTGTGTTACCTGCTAGATCCTGGAAATGTGCTTCACAGCTGTGCCAGGCAGGTTAGGGAGTGCCCCCAGCATCCTGAGCTGAAGCAGCTGCCTCTGCAGGGAGAGGCGCTCTGGCGCCGGGACCTTTGTCAGGTGTTGGTTTCTGTGGAAATGGGAGTGAAATTGGGAACTGTCCTGCTCCCCAGGAAAGCAGAAATGCAGCTTATCCTGGAGACTGAAAGAGGCTGAAGCATTTCCTCCACACCTGGCACAGCTAAACTTGTTTCTCTCCTGATTTCGGAGCCTCAGACATCGATCTGAAAGTCATCTGAGGTTTAACCCTTTGTGAATCTTTGGTGCTTTCCTCCATTTTCTCCTTGTGTCTTGATTTCCACCCACTAAAAAACGCTTATGGGTGAATTTTGGTTTCATTTGAGGACCCTCAGTGTGCTGATCCCTGTAGGAAATGCTCTTCTTCCCATGGAGCTGGCACCCCTGCAGTTCATGGGAATGCTGACAGCTCTTCCCTTTGTCTTTGCAGCCAGCATCGAGTAACAAGCCACGGAAGAAAAAAAAGAAAAGGAAAACCAAGAAGAATTCAGCAGGAGAGACTGTGGTATGTCTGTGTGTGCTCTGAGTCAGGGACCAGGCTGGTTCCTCCAGTGGGGCTGGCAAAGCGGGAATTCCGAGGTGACTGTAGGAGAGATTTGAGGCAAAAACGCCATTTAAAAATTTAAATTTGAAGAAGCCTTTTTAGAATCGTGGAATCCTGGAATGGTTTAGGTTGGAAGGGACCTTAAAGCTCATCTGATTCCATCCCCTGCCATGTGGGCAGGGAGACCTTCCATCAGACCAAGTTGCTCCAAGCCCTGTCCAGCCTGTCCTGTCACTCTATCCCTTGTCCAAAGTCCCTCTTCAGCTCTCTTGGAGCCCCTTTAGGCACTGAAAGGGGCTCTAAGGTGTCTCCAGAGCAGAGGGCTCCAGCCCTTGGGGCATCTCTGTGGCCTTCTCTGGACTCATCCCAGCAGCTCCACGTCCTTCCAGTGCTGAGGACCCCAGAGCTGGAAGTAGCAGATGGATAAAGTCATTGATCTTCTAAATTCAACAGGAGTGAGGTTCAGGGGGGAGCTGGTTTTCTGGTGAGGTTTGAGTCTGAACTGTCCACAGAATTACAGAATCCTTAAGGTTGGAAAAGGCCTCCCAGGTCATGGAGTCCAACCTCCCTGTTCACTCCAGGGAGATTCCTGAGCCACAGGATTCTGGAGGGAAAGGCTAAGCCACGATAGCAGTGCCAGCGCCCAGCTGGCCACTGCCTGCCTGGCAGTTCCACTCAGGAGTGAGCCCCTGAGGTGGAGAACCCTCTTGAAGAGCCTGTTTCCTTTCCCAATCCGAGAATATTGAGCAGCAGGGGGACATGTGCTGGCTGGAGGCTGGGGGACACCCAGACCCGGGCAGTTGGGTTTGCCAACGAGGGATAATACAACCTCTGTTCCAGCACTTCCATGCAGAGCACGTTATCCCTTCCCTGTGTACACTCCACGCACAGGGGCTAAATTTAGCTGGAAAAGGCAAGCTGGCAGTGCTGCTCGGGTGTCCTGAATGGAATTCTGTGTTCCACCCATGGACATCATGAGGAGGATGTGAAACAGGCACGTAAGAAATGTGTCACTTGTTGTTTGTGGGGGGAAAATAGAGGGAAATCAGGGTTAAAGTGTTATACAACTGTTGGATGTGAGCAGCTGTATGGATTCCTGGGGTGGTTGGAAGATGGGGAATGGGAGACTTGGATTAGAGTCATGTGAGTGTTTGAGACCTTGTCATGAGGCTCACAGCAGTAACTTGGTGTTTCCGTGGAAAGTAGAGGATGAAGGTTGTTATTTAAATATTTAAAATGTCTTTGGACAAGGGCCTGGAGTGCCAGGACAAGGGGAAGTGTCTTCCCACTTTTAGAGGACAGGGTTTGGAGCAACCTGGGATAGTGGAAGGTGTCCCTGCCCATAGTGGGGGTGGAACAGGATGAGCTTTAAGGTCCCTTCCAACCCAAAGCAGTCTGGGATTCTCTGAAGAGCCACAGCCCATCACCCAGGGATCGGGATGAGCCGGAGGTGGCTGGTGTGATCTCTGCTGGGTGACCTGCAGGCTGCTGTGACTCAGCCTGTAATAAATGCCTTGGCTTTGCCTCTCTTAAGGAAGACAACGACCTGGAAGACATCGATAGCCTTTTGGAGAGGATCGAGGACCCCGGGCTGACCCCGCAGAGCCAGGGTGGGATCATTGCTGACAGCCGGCCTCTGCTCTACGTGGAGCACAGGTACTGCTGGCTGCCACCCGGCTCTGGCCTTGGTGTGACAGGACAGCTGCTCCCTGAGGGAGTTGGGAGCTTCCCAGTGTGATCTGGCCAGGAACCCCGCACCTTGCCTGAAAGGGCTGGGATGGCTGTGCACCTCCCTGCTCCTAACCGCTCCTCTGGAAGCTGTGTTTGGTTCTGACGGGGATTCTCTGCTGCCAGGCCTGCTTGCAGTGGTGGCAGGACCAGATTAGTCTCCAGAGGGACCTTCCCACCTCAGATCCTCTGTGGGAGAACCTCTGCAGAGATGCCAGTAGCCCTGGTGTGTAAAGCTTGACATGGGATTCACTTGGGCTCCTGAGCCCAGGCTTCTCCCGGGAACATGCCAGCTAAGGCTCCAGCTGCCCTGGAGAGGGCAGCAACAGTATTCCCCAGCTCTGGAGCAGAGCAGGAAGGAAGCCTGTCTGATGGAGCAGGGCTTTCCCTGCCAGTTCTGGCCGGTTTTAGTCTCCTTTCTCCATGCTGTGTCTGATCAGTGGGGAGTGTGTGACAGTTTGGGTGTTTCCAGAGGCACTTTGGGTGCTGGGTGTTGATGGAGAGACTTGAGCATGGCACTGCGTTTAACTGATGGAGCTTTTCTTTCTTCTTTCCACCTTCTCAGAAACTTGAATCCAGAGAATGAGTTGAAGAGATACTTTGGGGCTCGTGCTGTGCTTGGGGACCAGAGGTTAGTCCAGAATTTGATATTAAATCCTTTCCAGATCCGAGGAGGTGTGTCTGTCCTGCCCTGGGCAGGGCTCCTGGAGTCCCCAGTGCCACACCTGGGTGGGTAATCCTGGGCTCAGGGTGTGTTACTCATTTAGTAGTTGCTTATCGGGACAGAGGAATATTTTCTGTGATATATACAAGGTGGGGAAAGACTTCTCCAATCTTTTACTGGCATTTGCTTTTTCCTTTGCTTCTTTCCCCTCTCATTTACTTCCAAACCACCCTTCAAAGCCCTTTCACTCAAGTTCACAGAGTGCAGACACAGATTTTTTTTGTTTCTCCACCATTTGTCCCTTGTTGCCATTCCAGAGCCTCTGGACAGAAGGTGGACCCTGAATACTCTCAGGGTGTTCATGCACTTGCTTCCAGGGGCCCAGGGGACCTGGATGTGATGTCTCTGCATTTGTCCACTGCACTGTGCTCACTGGCATCCACAAAATCCCCATTTCCATGAGCTGGTTGGAAAACCAAGAATGGTCTGAGCTTGGAGCAGTGTGGGTGGAAGGAGGGAGAGAGCCTGTGGAAGAGCATTTGGTGCTTGAGGAAGAAACTGCAGTCCCTTGTGACTGCAGGGCCAGGAGTTGGATTTGATAACCCTTGTGGGTCTTTTCCAACTCAGGATAGTCTGTGATCCCTTTCTGAGGAGACATGACTCCCTTGGAGTAGCCTTGATCCTGAATTGCTCCTGAACCAAGAAATTGTGCATTTGTGTGGCTTAAACTAATCCAGTTGACATTTGAAGGCCTTGCTGGGAAGAGGGATGAGTCAGAGGGTTGTGGGGCTCTCCTAATTGGAGGTGGGAAGCTGTTTGAAGCACAGAGGCAGCTGAGAGTTTGGCAGGGATAAAAACAGGGAGAGAAGCTCTGGAAGTGGAGATGCTGGAGGCACTGGCTGGCCTAGATGGTGCACGTAAGGCAAAGCCTGAGCACAGGTATGTTGTGTCTTGGAGGCAAACACAGAGCTCTGGGCACAGCTCTATGTGGCTCTCTCTGGGGAAGAAATTGGATCTCATTTTTCCCTTTAACGTGGTTTCATCCCTCCTCCTGCTGTCGGTGCAGAGAAGGTGTGACCTGTGTGTTCCCCTCCCCAGGCCGCGGCAGAGGCAGCGGCAGTACGTCCGCAGCATGTGGCTGACGGCTCCCAAGAACACCTGGCCACGCTACAGCAAGACAGGTGAGGCTTTTGGGGCTGCCTCCTGCCCTCCTGACCCTTGGCCCATGTGACATGGGTGCTGCTCAGGGCACGGAATCTGAATGGGAACTGCTCCTCAGCTGGTGGAAATACACCTCCTGCCTCAACAGAGAACTCTGGGGAATTGTACCTTATAATTTGGGCTTGTTTTCCCCTCTTTTGGAGGTAGAAGAGCATGGGTGCTTCCCATCTTAGCAGCAGAACTGCTGGATAATGAGAAGTATCCCTGGGGAGAGCGAGCAGCCTGGGCTTTCTGGGTGGGTTTGGGACTTTGACTCATGAGAGGGGGAAGAGTGAATTTCTCTGGGAGTTTCCAAAAACACGTGTAGCTCTGGACCCAGTGATGTGAGTGAGCTTTCGATGCTGTGAGAGAGCAGAGGAGGTTCTCTTGGGGTACCCAGGTCTCCTCTGCACCCTCCAGGTATCACCATGCAGCTGCTGGACACCCGGAGGGGGGTGCAGCACTTCACCTTCGAGCACCACCGTGAGTACCAGCAGGTCCAGTTCAAGTTCCTGGATGCTGTGGAGTCCATGGACCCCAACAACATCGTGGTACGTTGGGTTGGTTGTGCTGTTCCCTCCTGTGTTCCTGCAGCCCCTTTCCCAGGGAATCATTTGGGTTGGAAAAGCCTCTAAGCCAGCTGTTCCCCCAGCACTCACCCCAAGTGCCACATCCACATGGCTTTTAAATCCCTCCAAGGATGGGGAATTCACCACTGCCCTGGGCAGACTGGGCCAGGGCTGGACAACACTTCTGGGGAAGGAACTATTCCAAATATTCGCCCTGAATCTCCTCTGCCACAGCTTGAGGCCATTTCCTCTCATCCTGTCCCTGTTCCCCGGGAGCAGAGCCCGACCCCCCCAGCTGCCCCCTCCTGTCAGGGAGTTGTGCAGAGCCACAAGGTCCTCCCTGAGCCTCCTTTGCTCCAGGCTGAGCCCTCCCAGCTCCCTCAGCTGCTCCTGCTGCTCCAGACCCTTTTCCAGCTCTGTTGCCCTTCCCTGGACACGCTCCAGCCCCTCGATGTTTGTGTTGGGGTGAGGGGCCCAGAAATGACCCCAGAACTGGAAGTGCCCCAGCAGTGCCAGCACAGGGAACAAGCACTGCCCTGGTCCTGTGGCCACACCATTGCTGACACAGGCCAGGTGCCAGTGGCCTTCCTGCCCACCTGGGCTCGTGTCCATCCACTGTCCCCTGCACCCCCAGGTCCTTTTCCAGCCACTTTGCCCCCAGCCTGTAGCATTCCTGGGGTTGGTGTGACCCACAAGCAGGACCCAGCATTTCACCATGTTGACCCTCATCCCACTGGCCTCATCCCCTTGATCCTTCCTGTCCAGATCCCTCTGCAGAGCCCCCGATGATTTATTTCCAGTCTTGTTTGGACAGTAGAGCCCTGTGCCCCTCTATGGGGGGCGAGGCAGCGCTGAGTGCTGAGCTGTGCTGTCACCTTGTTAATCAGTGACCTCCTTGGTGCAGAGGAGGTCTGGTGGCTGGTGGCCGAGCCTTGGTGGCTCTGCCAAGCACGTGCCAGGTCACCTTCAGAGAGAGGAACCCACAGGAACTGTCCATTGGGCTGTAAGGGTGGGAATAAAGCTCCCTTGTCTCAGCTCTTAGCTGGGAAAGGAGGAATATTGTATAAACCCATCATGAACTGGGAATCCAAACTAACAGCTGTTCTATTTATAAACTCCTGCAAGGATGAAAAATGTGTTTTTTCTTGGTATTTCAGCAAAACAGGCTTTTGTGTTGGGAGTCCTTCATGTGTGTCCGAGCTCATTAAGCTGTATGGTAACATTTATAGTTTGGAGTGATAAGCAACAGCAAAATTGCTCTGCACCCAACTAAACCATAACTGAGGCATGTTTCTCTGAAAGGCCTGGCCACATGAGCTGGGATACATGCCCTGGAGATGTTCCTTAAAGAGCCCATTGTCTGCTAAATAAAGTTTACTTCCTTCTGCTTTCCCACCCTCGGCTCAGGGCCCTGGGGCTCTCTCCAGCTCAGCAGTTCTGCCTGGATTGAGGGATTTGGATTAAGTGAGCCAAGGTAATTCCTGTGCAGCAGTGAGTGTCCCAGAGACAGCTCAAGCTCGGTCCCACACAGGACAGGCTCTCCATGGTACTTCAGTCTGGATGCTCTGACCCTCTTAGGTGGTCTGGCTAAACTGGAGGTCATTCACAGAGCTTGAAGTCTTCCCCTTTCCCATTTCCATTTACCCTTTCCCAGGGTAAAATCTAACAGCTGGATTTGCCAATGCCAGACAGTTTGTCCATGGTCACCATGGTCCTGGCATAGCTGGAGCCCAGCTCTGCCTTGTTGCTGTGGTTTCAGCACATAAAACATTACTTTTGGGGAGTCTCTTGTTCAGGGAGTGTTTCTTCTGCTCTTGTTGGTAGGCTAAAAGGGTCTTGGTGACCTTTTCTTGGCTTTTTCCTATGACAGTGACCCTGAGTGCTCCATGTCCCCCCAACAAGTGGACTAGAGAGGAACTTAAGAGTCTTACCCCTTAAGGAAGAGGTTAAGCATCAGGCAAGTGGCTCCAGGCTGGGCTGGGCCAGCCTGGAATATCCAGTCTTTGTGCTGTAGGTGGTCCCACGGGTCCCCACCCTGCAGATGGAAACTTCTGTGGAGCTTTGGAAGCTTTGTTTTTTCAGTTTTAGGAGAAAAAAAATAATCCCCAAACTAAACTGTGAGAAGATTTGTGGTAGCTTCAGTATTTTTTACTGAACTGAGGTTTTAGGTACTTGGGAAAAGTAGCCTATTTATAATATAATTAGTGAATGGAGAAAGTTTTTAGATTAAACTTCTCTTCTGAAGCCTGGAAGTAAATATTTATTTATTTTTATTATCCATTACCATTGCTGATTCCTGGATTTGTAATAGATGTGTCCAGATGTCCTGTCAGTATCCAGAGGATGCAAAGCCCTGATCAAGTGCTCAGAACTGTTGAGGGATAGATAAAAAACCCCAGACTGTAACAGTGCCTGCATCTTGTTCTCTCCTTTCCAAGGAAATGGAGGAGCTGGGAGAGATCTGGAGGAGGACAGTGAAGATGATCAAAGGCCTGGCATGGCCTCTGCTGGAAAAGCTGGGAGGGAGCTGCCCAAGGGAGGCTGTCATTGAGGGCTCCCATCGTGCATGGGGTGGGGACAGAGCTCCCTGTGCCCTTCCAGCTTGGGGATGGATCTGGCAGGGTGGGACTAAGGAAGCTCTTGGCATTGGGTGTCACAGAGCTGGTGCTGGGAGGTACCTGGGTCAGTGACCAAATTCCTGAGACACCAGCAATGACACAGAATCTCTGCAATGCTCCCGTGCAGCTGCTGCTCCAGATGAACCCCTACCACGTGGACTCCCTCCTGCAGCTCAGCGACGTGTGCCGGATGCAGGAGGACCAGGAGATGGCCCGGGATCTCATAGGTAAGAGTGAGGTGAGGAGCAGGTGTGTCAGTGTGAAATCCTTCCCTGGCAGGGTGTGGGGAGGCCCTGGCACAGGGCAGTGGAGGGCAGGAGCTTGGCTTTCCCGTGTGAACAGAGTTGTGGCAGAGGCAGCTGGACCAACCTCAATCCCAGAACGGTTCCTTTTCCCACCCAGAGTGAGACCTGATGTGGAAGTGCTCACTGCCCTGGTACCTGTTGCCACCACGTTGTGTGACGTAACTTCGTGCCTCGCTGGGCTGGGAATGAGCTGGTTTCCTGTCTTTTGGGCTAAACTGAATGCTGGGCAGGGTTGTGCTGGGGTGGTGTCCCTGTCCTGTCCCTGACACTGTCCTTGCTGTCCCCAGAGCGGGCGCTGTACAGCCTGGAATGCGCCTTCCACCCCGTGTTCAGCCTCACCAGCGGGGCCTGCAGGCTGGACTACCGGCGGCCAGAGAACAGGTGAGCAGGGCTGGGGACAGGGAGGCTCAGCTGGAGCTCCTGCTGGCCCACTTTGGCCACAGCTGCCCAGATTCACCACTGCTGCTCATCCAGGGAGACCCCAAGTGCCCCTTTCTGACCGGGGCTCCTGGGAATGTGCTGGAGCACACGCAGCTCGTGCGTGGAAGCTTCTGCACAAAGCATCCCTTTTCCCAAGGGATATCTTCCTGTAGTAGGAACTGTCCCTCCCTGTCATATCCTTCTCATGCCATTCGTACCCCTTAGCCCAAAATGGTCACAAAAATCCTTGCTGTGTGTTTCCAGCCATCATCCCCAGCACTCACACTCCTCCCAGCCTGGGTCTTTATGTAACTCCAGCTCTGCAGCTGCTGGGAAAGGTGACTTTATTCTGGGAATTTTCCAGTCAGCTGACCCAAGGCATCTCTCCCAAACTGCTGTACCTGGAGGGTGCTCACATTTCAGTCCCTCTGGCTGACACGCTTGGTGCCATCAGTGACCTGTGTCACCAGTTCAGCTGCTGGGCCTCCCCGCTCCATGTCACCGTCCCCACACCACTGGGACAAGGCGGGATGTGGACTTGGGGGATTTACTTATCTTGGTCCCAGTCTCCAGAGCAGGTCATGAGTTTGCTGCCCCTGTTCTTGCACAAAAAGATAACAAAAACAGGAGATGGGAGCATGGGGGGTCTGTGGCAGCCCGTGCCACACCAGGATGTGATGCTTGGGGGTGAGCTGGTGGCGACTGTGTCCCCTTTTTTGAGTGGCACAAAATGCTTCTTTCCACATCTTGCCTCTAAGTCCTGCCCCTGTTCCCCATGCAGGGCTTTCTTCCTGGCTCTCTTCAAGCACCTGATGTTCCTGGAGAAGAGGGGCTGTCCCCGCACAGCCCTGGAGTTCTGCAAGCTCATCCTGAGGTAGGTCCCTCCACCGAGGGTGGAGTGTCTGGGTATGGGGGCACAGTCACCCTAGAGGGGCCCTGCTGCTCCTGGGCTTGGGATGGGCTCATTCCCACCCCTTAGAGCTGCACAGGTCTGTGCTGGTGCCCTTGGAGAGGTGATGGGTGAGGAGGGGCCCTGGGTGGCCTGTGACCGCTGAAGTGTGGCCTGAGCTTGGAGGTTCAGCAGAGCAAAGTGTGACAGTGGCTGCAGCCCACTCAGTTTGTGGCCACTGATCCTCCTGCTGGGTGGTGGCTGGGGACTGTCCCCTCTGCGGGGACACAGAGCACCACTCCGTCATCCCGCTGGCCATGCGGGAGCGACCGTGTTCCCGTTCTCTCCGCCTGCTGAGTCACTGGATGTCACTGGGAGAGGCTGTTTGTCCCAGAAATCAGGGCAGCTCTTCTCAGCTGTTGTGACACCGAGTTTGTTTTCTCCCCCTGCTCCCAAGCCTTGATCCTGAGAATGACCCGCTCTGCGTGCTGCTGCTGATCGACTTCCTGTCCCTCCGGGCCAGGGAATACACCTTCCTGACCCGTCTCTTCCAGGAGTGGGAGGTGAGTGGCCAGCAGGTGAGGGGATGGGTGCCTGGGGCGCTCCCCACCAGGTGAGCCCTTTGGAGGGGATCCCACAGCCCAGCTGGCATCCCAGCGGCATTGGAATGATCCGTAAAGGCTGGGCTGTTGGTTCCTGTAATCCTTGCATCCCGCAAACTGAGTTGTAGGAACTCAAAATTGCTCACTCAGCCGTGGGGGCACCGAGCCAGCGGCTGGGAACTCACTTAACCCCAGCAGGCAGAGCCCCGACCCCGCGCAGCCCAGCTCTGCTGCACAGCGTCATTTCTCGGTAACGCTCTCCCTGATCCTGCAGAGTCACCGGAATCTGTCCCAGCTGCCCAATTTTGCCTTCTCGGTGCCACTGGCCTATTTCTTCCTGAGCCAGCAGGAAGAGCGCCCGGAGCTGGAGCGGAGCCAGGCCCGGGAGCGAGCGGCCCGGCTCATCCAGCTCGCGCTCATCATGTTCCCGAGCGGTGAGTCCGTCCCCTCCGCTGAGGCCATCCCCGCGGGCTTTGTCACTGTCCTCTGAGACAGCCAGGGCTGCACTCCCGGCAGGCGGATGCAGAGGCAGGAATTTGCAAAGGGCCTTGGAGGAGGGAGCCCTGAGTCAGAGCGGACGTGGCGGGGCAGAAGGGCGGAGCCTGTGCCCACTGTGGTGGGGGGTCCACCCTGGGAGCAGTTCTGGGCCCCTCCCCCCAACACAGACATCGAGGGGCTGGAGCATGTCCAGGGAAGGGAATGGAGCTGGGAAAGGGGCTGGAGCAGCAGGAGAGGCTGAGGGAGCTGGGGGGGCTCAGCCTGGAGCAAAGGAGGCTCAGGGAGGACCTTGTGGCTCTGCACAACTCCCTGACAGGAGGGGGCAGCCGGGGGGGTCGGGCTCTGCTCCCAGGGAACAGGGACAGGACAAGGGGAAACAGCCTCAAGGCTGGATATTGCGAACAATTCCTTCCCCAGAAGTGTTGTCCAGCCCTGGCCCAGTCTGCCCAGGGCAGTGGTGAATTCCCCATCCTTGGAGGGATTTAAAAGCCATGTGGTTGGGGCACTTGGGGACATGGGTTAGGGATGGCCTTGGCAGTGCTGGGGGAATGGTTGGGCTCAACGGTCTTAGAGGCTTTTCCAGCGTTACAGTTCTGTGATTCCATGGTTCTGTCCTCCCTCCGCAGAGCAGCCAATGCTCCTCCACCAGCGATGGTCAGGGGTGAGCAGGCTGGGGGAGGGTGAGAGCTGGAATCTCGGAGCAGGGAGATGTCTCACCTCCTCAGGGCTGCCCGGAGCAAGGACAAGCCAGTCTCCTTGGCTCTCCCTCCGAGGCACAGCTCTGTTTTGGATATGCTCGCCCCATGGGTGCCCATCACTCTCCCTTTCATCCTGTGGGTGCTGCTGTCCATGAAAGGAGCGCACTGCCCTCGGGCCCAGGGGAGGGTGTGTGCAGCAGGAAGAACCAGCTCTCCAACAGGGATTCAGTTTGTGGGGGCTGGAAACATCTTTTAGGCTCCTCGTTGGGGTGACTGAAATAACGCCTGTGTGAGCACGGGGACCAGCAGTGTCCTCACCCCCTCCTTGTGTCCCTGTTGGTGCCCCGGGGGGTGCTGGCCCCAAGGAGGGGGGTGACTCTCTGGAGGGGTGACCCCACCCCACACTGCCCCTCACCAACAGGTCCAGACGAGTTCTCTGCCTTTGTCTTGCAGTTCTGATGCCGCTGTTGGATCACTGCAGTGTGCAGCCCGACGCCAGGGTCACCTCCCACCCCTTCTTCGGGCTGAATGCCCAGATCAGGTAAGGCCTGGAGATGTTCTCAGCAAAGGGAAGGGATCGATTTTGCCGGCAGCGGGGATCTTGCATGCTCAGACAGCTAATGGAGGAGCTTGTTTGGGTTCCCTGAGTAGGCTCATTTGGTAATGCCTCATTTGATAATCCCTTTGATAATGGATTTCCATAATGGTCTCTGGATCAGGCTGACAGACCCACCTCACCTCAAGGTGGACAGGTCAGAAGTTCACCCCAAAGCCTGTTGGTGTGTGCAGGGAGGGAGGGCGATGCGTGTGTCCTCCCAGGGCAGGCTGTCTCCAACCAGTCTGCGTTCCCTTGACACGTGGTCTTCCTCAGCATGCGAAGGCTCTCCCTCGGGCCAGGGCAGTGTTCCCTCATTTCATGGCTCTGCTTAGCCTAAAAATAGATGGAGGCAGAAGATCTGGTGAAGGTGGATGGCAATAGCCAGGCAGGAGCCTGCGAGCCCTCTCGTGTTCCCACACCAAAGCCCAGCGCAGAGCTGAGCCCTCACCATCCCGTGAGGAGCAGCAGCAGCAGGAGGAGGAGGAGGAGGGTGCCGTGAGTAACAGCTGTCTCCCATAGCCAGTCACCTGCCCTGAACCAGCTGACATCCCTGTATGTGGGCAGGACACACGCCCTGTGGAAGGACCCGGCTGTCATGGCCTGGCTGGAGCCCCATGTCCACGAGGTTCTGCGCATGGTGGAGGCCGGGGACGCGCTGGTGCAGGAGGCCGAGCACAAGTGAGCACAGAAGGTGGAGGGCAGGGCTCCTGTGCCAGGGACAGGGGACAGAGTGGGACAGAGGGTCTGTGCTGGGCAGCAGCAGTTCCAGTGTCTGGGACAGGGCTCAGAGCCCCTCAGCTGCTGGTGTGATGCCGAGGGTCACTGCACGGGGCCGGGAAGGCGGAGGCTCTTCCGTGCTTTTCACAAATGGGAATGTAGAGCTGAACCTGCACTGCATATCCTGCACTGCCTTCCCCAGGCTTGGCTGTCACCTGTACCCTGGAAACATCCTGGAGAGGGTGGAGGGGTGGCCTGGAAGAAACACTTCCAGTGCTGAGAAACGGGAGAGAGCCATCAGGTGTCCTAAACCAAGGTCAATCTGCTCGTCCCCGAGCTCTCTGCTCTTTCTCCAGAGCTCAGCAGCTGCCACCCACCTTTAGCTCGCCCTAAGCCACCTCCATCCGATATGGCCTGGCCCCAGAGCTGGGGGAGCTGCTGACACTGCGCCTGGAGCAGCAGAAATGGGAAAGTGCCTGCTCAGGGCTCACTGCTCTGTCCCCTCCCACCTCAGGAGGAAGATCCGGTATCAGAGCGCTCCCAGGAACATCTACCGGCACATCATCCTCTCGGAGATGAAGGAGGCCACAGCAGCCCTGCCTCTGGTGAGGGGCCTGATGGGGCACAGGGGCTGTGGCTGCTCGTGGTGTGGTGGCACTTGTGTCCCTGCTGGGCCCATCCTAACCCCTGTGACTCACGGCTTCTCTGGGCCCCCATGTTTGCTGCTGCTGGATGCGCAGCCTTCATCCCTTCTTTTTTCCTTCATTCCTTCCTTTCTCCTTCATCCCTCCTTTCTTGTTCTCCTGCAGGAGGTGACCTCACAGCCAGTGATGGGGTTTGACCCCCTCCCTCCTCTGGATTCCATTGTTTCCTACACCCGACCGGAAAGGTACCACCTCCACCGCCGGTGCCTGCGCTGGCACAACCGGCCGTGTTCCTGGCCTGTTCCCGGTGTGTTCCCGGTGTGTTCCCAGCACGCCCTCAGCCCCAGGCCAGGCTACACGCGGGTGCTCGGTGCTGACATCCTCCTCTGTGGCAGAGGAAGAGCCGTGGTGCTCCTGGCAGGCAGAGCTACAGGCTGGACTGGTCCTGCTGCTTCCCGTGGTGGTCACTACTGGCCATTCGCAGCCATAGGGCAAAAGCCAGGGAAAACCCAGGCCACAGCTGACTTGGGAGGATTTGGGGTAAATGGAAGTTTAAGTACAGCCAGTCCTGGTGTTGGGGTGAGGCCGTGTGTCTGTTCCACACCAACAGAGCAAGAGCTGGTAGAATCGTGGAATCCTGGAATGGTTTGGGTTGGAAGGACCTTAAAGCTCATCTCATCCCACCCCTTGCTATGGGCAGGGACAACTTCCACTAGACCAGGTTGCTCCAAGCCCCTTCCAACCTGGCCTTGGTCGTGCTCTTAGTGGCTTCTTTGCTCAGAGCTGCTGCTCAGAGTTGCCTGAATTCAGAATCCCTTTGGAACCCCCCAGTTCCCTCCCTCAGGGCTGGTTCCAGCAGCGCCATGGTTCTCCCAGCACCGCCACATCTCACTGAGGAGTCACAAACTGAGCTGTCCCTTCACCGTGGTGCCACTTGTGTCTTCCAGGACGAGCCGTCCCTCCAACGAAAGCACTTTATCCCTCTTCTTCCGCTCGCTGTTGCCAAATTTTAACTTGCAGGTGAGTGCACGCTGGGATGTGGCTGCACCATTCCCCCCGTGGTGTTCCCGCCCCAGGAGCCGCAGCTGGCAGCAGCCTGGTGCTGATGTGGCACCGGTGTCGTGCCCGTCCCTGCCACCACAGCGCTGCTCTCTCGCAGGGGGACGTCCGGCACGACGGGGACGACGAGGCCGGGGCAGCGCAGGACCTCAACCAGGGGGTGAACAGGCTGATGGCGGCCATGCGGGACATGCTGGCCAACATCCAGTTCCAGGAGCCCCCCCGCGATGACAATCCTGAGGGCGACGGGGACTGGGACTGAGCCTGGGGTGTCTCCCCAAACCCTCTGGCATCGCCCCCCGATTCGTGTCGCACTCCAATAAAGGCACACGTGGACTCGCTGTGGGAATGGGCTGTTCTGAGCAGGGGGGCTGCATCCATGGGCTGGTCTCTGTCCAGAGAGGGGGGCTGAATCCACAGCGGTGGGCCCTGTCCAGGGCCCCTCTCTTTAACAGGGGACAAGGACTGAGCATGTCCGAGCTAATCGACAGCAGCTGTCCCTTGTCCCCATGGCAGCTTAGTCCCCTTCTGGCCGCCTCTACACACAATTCCCATCCCATTCCCCTCCCTGTTCTTCTCGTTCTTGTCCTTAATTCCCAGAGGGCTTTTACTGCCCTCTTCTTCAGCTCCTTTGTGCTTCCTGTAGCCTGGAGCTTCCTTCCCTCCACAAAATACTCTGCACTCTCACTACACTGAAGCTTCCTAAGGTCTCAAGAGTCCCCTGTGCCACTAGAATTGTGCATGGAGCAGCTTTTTCAGCCTTATAATTATGTTTGGAGAAGAAATCTTTCCCCCTGTCTTTGTTTCTCCATCCTTTATTCCCTCACCTTCACCTTCTAGAGCCAGGATCGAGGTAAGCCACAGCCAGACCTTAACTCATCCTTGTTCCCGTAAAGCTTTTTTCCCTTTTTTTGCTGAGTAATAGTGAATACATCAGTGGAATAAATCCCTGTTTCTGCTGTGTTGTCTCCCATGGGGATGTAGCTGGGGTGGGTTGGCTGGGTGTGCAGACCCTGAGTCTCAAGCCCGCCCACCCTGGCTCCATTCCCCACTGGCATATCCAAATCCCATGGGATCCCATCCCTGTAATTTGGCCCTGTGGCAGCCTGGGACCCCATTCCCAGCGTGTGCGGCTGAGCCATTTTCATCCATGCCAGAGGGAAGGGCCTCCCAACGGAAGTGGATAACCGTGGGATTGGCCTTTTCACGGAGCTGTGAATGGCTCTTTGGCAGCCCTGTGGCTCCAGGCATCAACACGCACCTAAGGCACATGATGGTCAGATGGGTCCTGTCCCCCCCAGCCCGCCTGGGATCCCTCTGGCGCCGGGCTCTGCAGCATCCCACTTAATCACGCCTTTGAGGATTCCTACCGCATCCCCCGCCTGCCCCATGGTAAAACATCTTCCCCGGGGCCATGGGGATGGGACCCCTCCCAGTCCCAATGTGTGGGACAGCTCGGATCGTGCCGTGGGGAGGGTCCTACAGCGGTCCCCAAGGTGCAGGGGTACCTCAGGGTGTGTGGATGACCCCCACAGCAGATGGGACCCCCCAAGACACGAGTTCCATAGGGCACATGGGACCCCTCAAGATATGCAGGTGCCCCAGGGTTCAGGGGTCCCCCCAGCAGACACAGGACCTCAGGACATGTGGGGACCCTAAGGTGCACAGTCCCCCAAGGGCACAGAGGACCTCTAGGGCGTGACCCCAGGGGTGCATGGGCCACCCCAGGGCATTTGAGACCCCATGGCTCATGGTGATCCCAAGCAATCAGGTTCCCCAGGGCCATCCTGGGGGTCTGTAAGCCCTGGCCTCGGCAGTGGCCCCCCTCACTGCCGGGGTGCCTCCCTCGTGCAGGTGCCCACCCTCCTCGGAGGAGGAGCTGCGGGAGCCGGCTTTAAAGTGGGGCAGAGAAAGGGCCCTTTCTTCCCCAGCACCCTGGGCCGGCGGGCGTGGGACGCTGGGCAGCGCTGGTGTGGAGAGCGGCCACCACACCGGAGGGTGCCGGCGGGCACGCGACACCCCCAGCACATCCCACGCCTCCCGTCCCCAGTTCCTGGGCACCCCCTCAGCCTCGCCGCCGGGCGCCGCGGGAGAACTGGCGGGGTGCAACGGGGGCTCAGGGGCTGTGCGGGCACCACGGGGGGCCCCGGGGCTGAGGTGGGGGCCATGTCGACGCTGGCCCCCCTGCGTCTATTGCGCGAGCCCTGGAACGCCAGCGAGGGCAACCAGAGCAATGCCACGGTCGGGGCCAGCGGCGGCTGGTGCCAGGGGCTGGACATTCCCAACGAGCTGTTCCTGGCGCTGGGGCTGGTGAGCCTGGTGGAGAACCTGCTGGTGGTGGCCGCCATCCTGAAGAACAGGAACCTGCACTCGCCCACCTACTACTTCATCTGCTGCCTGGCAGTGTCCGACATGCTGGTGAGCATCAGCAACCTGGCGGAGATGCTCTTCGTGCTGCTGCTGGAGCACGGGGTGCTGGTGATGCGCCCCAGCATCGTCCGCCACATGGACAGCGTCATCGACATGCTCATCTGCAGCTCCGTCGTGTCTTCCCTCTCCTTCCTGGGGGTCATCGCCGTTGACCGCTACATCACCATCTTCTATGCCCTGCGCTACCACAGCATCATGACGCTGCAGCGGGCCGTGGTCACCATGGCCAGCATCTGGCTGGCCAGCACTGTCTCCAGCACCGTCTTGATCACCTACTACCGCAGCAACACCATCCTCCTCTGCCTCATCGGCTTCTTCCTCTTCATGCTGGTCCTCATGCTGGTGCTCTACATCCACATGTTTGCCCTGGCCCGCCACCACCTCCACAGCATCTCCAGCCAGCAGAAGCCGCCCACCGCCCACCGTGGTGGCAGCCTGAAGGGTGCCGTCACCCTCACCATCCTCCTGGGGGTCTTCTTTATCTGCTGGGGGCCCTTCTTCTTCCACCTCATCCTCATCGTCACCTGTCCCACCAACCCCATTTGCACCTGCTTCTTCAGCTACTTCAACCTCTTCCTCATCCTCATCATCTGTAACTCGGTGATTGACCCCCTCATCTACGCCTTCCGGAGCCAGGAGCTCCGGCGGACACTGCGGGAGGTGGTGACGTGCTCCTGGTAGGCAGCAGGACCCGGTACCAGCACGGCCACCCCCGCCCCAAAATGGACAGATGGACGGACTGATAGATGGATGGGACGAGCCGCGGGGTGCCCGGTGCGGGCGAGGGGCTCACGGTTCCCAATAAAGGCTCTTTGCAGTGACACTGTGGCTGGCATCGGACGGCCCCGGGGAGCCCCGGGGGAAGAGGTCCCTCCCGGTCCCGCCGGTCGGTCAAGGGTCATTTGCTCCCAGTGGGTACCGGCAGGAACCGGGAGGGACCGGCGGGGCGGCGGGAGGCTGGACCCCACGCGGGGGGCGGCCGCGGCCGCCCCCGGACAAAGGGCCCATCACCGTCGCCTTTGTTCTCGGGCCGCGCCCGCCGCCGCCCACCCCGGCACCGGCAACGGCACCGTCCCCGGTCCAGGGGGGGCGACAGGCGACCGGGAACCCCAGCGCGGTCCTCCCGTACCCTGTTCCTACCCCTCCCCGTTACGGGACGCGGTTGGGAGGGGTGTCCCGTGCGTGTCCCC
>VWZW01005995.1:0-54180 GCA_013397115.1 Edolisoma coerulescens
GGGGGGGGAAGCCGGGGGAGGAGCCGGGTGGAACCGGGCGGAGCGCGGGCCCTGCCCCCGCTGGATGCGCTGTCCCCCCTCCGCGGCGGGGCGGATGGTGCGGCCCGGCCGGCGCGTCCCGTTGCCGGGTGAGGCGGTGCCGCCATGGCCGCGGCGGGAGCGGGGCCGGAGCCGGGCAGGGGGGGCCGGGCAGCGCCGGGACCGGCACCTCCCTCCCCGGACCGGCTTCTCCTGCCCCGGCAGAGCAGTCCTGGCACCCCGAGGCACTCCTCGGTACCCCGAGTCGCCCCTTGGTTGAGATGCGGCGCGTCCCGATACTGCTTGAGGGGACGGGGGATGTGCGGGGTTCGGCCCTGCCTGAGGGGGAGCGGCTGGTGCGTGTCGGACCAGGGCTTCGGCTGGGAGTGCTGCGGGGTTTGAGACCTCGGAGTTGTTTAGTTAACGTAAATACACGGGTTTGACATGGGCTGGTGTGGTCTCCTTACAGGCTGCCTGGAGTTTTTATCTCTCGTTAAGGCTTTTGAGATCCCTGCCCCGTGAAACCGCCTGTGCCTTGAGAGGTGTGTGAGATGTATGAGGAAACATCATTCCTTGTCAGAGAACCTCAGTCCTGAAGTTTATTGTCACTGCTTTGTGAGGTTTGTTTCAAAATTGAGTTTTTCCAGCCTTTCTCAACGACTTGAAGACATTGGCTTTGTATTCTCTTACAATAGTACAGAAGCATGGGAAGTCGCATGGATCGTTTTCCTGTATTTAGGAATAATTTAATTTGAATTAAATCCTTCTACCTAATCCCATGGGGTTTGGTTACACGTGTGATTTTTGTCCTAACTTGCTTTTTAGATTCAAGAAGACCTTCACAAACTTAAAATGGAAAAAAACAACTTGAAAGGAAATGTAGAAGCCGTGGATATTTGTGACCTCAGAACAGCAACTGAAAGAACTGAACTCGGGCTGAGAGTAAGTAAAATAGAGTAGATCCAGAAAATGGTCCTATTTTTAAAGTCTGTGTTAATAATTCACTTGGGGCCACTTTTTGTTGTCCTGCAAGATCCCTTTCCAATCAGCAACTGATGAGATTACTCAGACATTATAGTTCAGAATGTTGGCTTCCTTTGTTGGGTCATCAGAATTAACTGATCTTGTGCCCACTAGCCAAAATCAGATTTTTAGTCCATCAGAAGCACAAAGCTTATCAACTTTTCAGTCAAGCAAAGACCTGGATTGCTTAATGAGCTGAATTAAATAAAATTAATATCTCTTATCTCTTAGTAGTAGTCTAAACGTCATTTTTTCCCTCTGACAGAAACATGCTGAAAACTATTTAAATGTTATAAATGGCCAGGAGTTAACTCTTTCTTCAGCTGGCAATAAAGAAGTAAATTCAAAAGAGCCCCCTAAGTGGTAAGTGAAACATGTTTTATTGCAAGACACAAAACCTGTGGTGACAGAATCTTGTAAAGCAAATGGAAGTATTGACCTAGAAAAGGTTAGTTTAATCATTTGCTGTTTTGATTTTAAGTTAGAAAAAAAATATGAAGGTAAATGCAATTCTAAGTGGCTACAGCAGTGCTCTGCTGACTCCTGGGATTTTACTTTTGCTACATGCAAATATTAATAAAAATACAGTCATTTGGATAGACCTGGATGAAAGCAGCATGGGTTTAATAGGTGAAATCCAAGTAATTTTAGGAACCTCACTGCCTGTTTCTTTCTCAACCAGGGATCTTCCTTTTGGTGCCAGTCAGAAGCAGCTGGTTTTGCCACGAGTTGAGCCCGTGACTGTCCAGAGATGCAGCAAATCAGCCCCACGTGTGTCCCAGGGCTCTCAGGTCTGAGATCACACACTAATTATTCTGCCAGGGACCACATTCAATGAGTGTTTGCTGTCTTGTAGGGTACCAGTGCATCCCATAATGCTCTGACTCCCCATGGATTCAGGTTTTGATAATACCCCATGACTGAAAGTGTTAAAAAATTCTCAGTAGAAGGAGCAGCTGAGACAGGAACCTTCTCCCAGCCCAGGATAACGTTTCAGTTGGGAAGGATTTCGGTACCATCCATGCACATGTGGAATTGGCACTTCCCACACATCTAAGCTGACAAAGCCACTTCTAGCAGGTGGTTTTTTTATTAATCATTTCAATTCTTGTTATCCTGTGTGGCACTTCCCCCCCCGCATTGATCATATCCCTGTCAGCCTGAATGAGGAGTTTGAATTGGGAATCATCTCCTGTTTTAATTGAGAAGGTGCTCAATTCCCCCCGATTCTTTTTTTTATAGCACCAGCAGTTTCCTCCCTGCATAACGGTGTGTTATAGTAATAAAATAAACACCACAAAAGCACTGATGAGGTGAAAATTGAACTTTCTGTCTCTGTGCAGCCATGTGGGTAAAAGAGTAATTGGCTTGGATAATAACTTGTGTTCTTACAACCCCAAATCTAAATGAGCATCTCATTGATACATCTGCTTGTAATTACCATCAAAAGAAGAGAGAATATATTGTGCAGATAAATAAATTAAGCCATTTTGAGTGCTTTCACAAAATGATACAGTTGTTCAATTGTTCAAATACACATCTAATGATTCTTGAACTTTTTATGGCATATTTTATTTGTAAAAATTGGAATTTTCCTGGATTTATTTTTATGTTTATACATTAGAAGATGCACCAAAATGTTTTCAACTTAAGAAACTTCTACTGTAATAAAAACATAGGGCATCACTCTGGCTTTTGTAGGTATGCTTTAGGTATTTCTTATAACAAGAAGAAACTTGTGAAGTCTTTTTCTGTCCATTGGGATTTAAATCATCATTATTTCTGTTAGCAAAATAGTTGGAACTCATTCCATGCAGATCACAGAGTGCATTAAGAGCTACTACTAATTCTGATCACTATCAGGGTTTTTTATTTCCTCATTTACTAATAATCAAGTGCTGTGCCTGCACTGAGTCAATGAGCTGTAACTGATCCAGAGGAGCTGTTCTGGTCCATCAGGTCAGTGATTCCTGAATTCCAGTGTCTGGCAGACACAGCCAAGGGAGATTGGATCCTTGTTATCCTCTGTGGGAAGCACAGGGAACCCCCTCCCAAAGGAAGGGGAGTGTGTAAACCACGACACAGGGACCTGTGCTGATCCAGGGAATCAAACCTGACGGGGCTTTCCACTTCAGATTTAACTCAAAGGTGTGCAGGTGTGGAAATTTCAGAGCTGGGAATGGAATGAATTGAACAAAGTCTGAAAAAAGTGTATATTTGGATAGTATTTGCAAGTCTTTGCAAAGTTTTCTATCTAATCAAAAGGCTTTGTTGTTTGCCTCATTCTGTGTGGAGTCAAATAATATTAATTTTTGTCATCATTTTGCAAATTTACAACACATTAGACAATTTCTGCCTCTAAAAACTTCAGCCCCGGTACAGTTTTTTAAGATTATCCCTCTTCTATATTTCAGCAGCAGGTGGAAATGGATGTTAAAATTATGCTTGACCCAGAGAACGTGGGTAATAAAGGTGGTTTAAAACATCCCAACAATGAGACCAGGCTGCCACTTATAACTAAGAAAAAATCTGCTCCTGTAAGTAACTTTTATTATTTTATGCGTTTATTATATGCATTGCTACATACTATTACAGTTAATATTTATCAGTCCTAAATAAAATATTTAAGTGAAAGTACATCATAATTTTCTACTTTTTGGCATGGATATATAAGGATCAAAACATTTTGAGTGATAATACTGGGGGAAAAGAAATGTGTAATATCACAGGTTCATGTACCAAGACACCCCAATCCAGCAACAGTATGAATATACATGGAAATGTGCATGGTCAGTAATGTCAGGAAAATCAGGGAGAGGAGATAAACTGGAGCTTGGGGAGTTTTGGATGTGACCCAAAGATCAAGGAGGAATTAAAAGCCCATTCTTCTCTCTGCTCTGGAAGCGTTCAAATTGGGCAAGATTAAGTTTTGATTCTTCCAAATTTCTGTCTTGCAACTGTAATTTTCAGTTCTGTTGCCAGTTCTGCAATTGTTGTACAGCAGTTCAATGTAAAGATGATATTTTTAGCAAAGAATGCTTTAAAAAAAAAAAAGAGTAGGCACAGCCATCCCTCCCAAAATCAATTATGTTCACAAATTTAGCACAGCGCTGTGGTCCACACACCCAATGGTCTCACATGGGGATGCTCTTCTGCAATTTAATTTATGTGACAGAAGCATCCTGCAGCAAGCCCAGTGCTCTAGCAGAGATTCTGGGGTTGTTTGGTTTTAAACAACATAAAGAGAATCTGTGAATGGCACAGTTGTGAGCTGCCACTTATAAAAAATGATTTTTTGAAGCTGTTGCCCAGACTAAGAGGTGATTTGTCTAACCCTGTGATAATAGAGTTAATTAGAAAAAAGCATCATGGCTAATAGCTTTTTAGAACCACTCTAAAACACTCACAGAGAGGAATATTATCCTGCTGCAGAGAGCCATGTGTTTTACCACTCTCCCTGAAACATGCACTGAGCACAGAAAACTTATTGGGGACTTAAATTACAAGCATTTAATGTGAATTAGTCAAGCTCCCAGATACATATTTACAGCTGCTGAGGAGCTGACAGGCTGAAAACCCAGCAGGTATTTCCTCTCTAATTTATTCTCTTCAAAGTTTTCGAATCTTAGGGCACAATGTGTGGTTTGGGATGTTCTGCCTTCGCTGGCTGTAAAATTTTGTGGTTGGTATTTGCAAAATCCACTGCTGGGCTGTGCTTGTTGTTAAACGTGGTGTCTGCCAGCACTTACAGGAGGGATTTTATATGATCTATATGATTATACATGATAGATATGATTATTATTAGTAACACCAGTGAATCTGTGTGCAGCTGCAGGTCTGAAATGACATTAATTTAGGTAAAATTTAGGTTAAAGTCGCTGCGGGAATCGGGGCCGGCGGCACCTGCCCGGTGTCGGCGAGCGGCCGGCAGGGGGCGCTGTCCGTACGCGCACGTGCCTCAGGTGTGTCCGTGGGGTCAGCGAGCGGCTCCCAAAAAATTCATGGAAAAATCACTCTCCTCCAAGTAAATTAAAAACTAATTGCTTGTCTCGGGCCATACAGGTGTATTCCAGGAGTTTTCAAGGAGAGATGAGCAGCTGAAAGCGTAGCGAGGTTAAAAACTTGGGGGTTGAGGTGACCTGAGGGGTCAAGCCCAAATCTACCCGGACTTTTTATTATCCTGCCATTCCAGTTGTTGGAAAAATTATTAGTCAGGATTTCATTGTTTCACCAAAAATGATGCCTTTTCTTGCTCTTCTGGTATTATAAAGTTGCTGATGCTGGATTTTATCATAGAAACTAAGAACAATTAACTATTGCCCTTTTGTACCTTTTTGGGTCTGATAATAATGCTTCATCCTCTGCTAAATTCTGTAGTTATTTTAAAATGAGGTCTGTAATTCTGTTTGAAACACAGAATGGGCATCACTTTCTTTTGCAGCCTATATCTGGATAAGAGATGAAAAATGATGAGTGGATGATTATTAAATATGTATACTTCCCATGGAGTATCCAGCCAAAGGAACAGTAATCTGAATTGCAGCAAAAATAATTCTGATGTACTGGTGCAATGTAGAAAAGATTCACAGCTCTACCTTCCATTTTCATAGGACTGCTGTTCTGTTATAGAATTATACTGGCACTTTTGGGTCCTTGTTTTCTTATAAATGTATATTACACTGTAAACTTAGGAATCTTTTCATTTATTCATGAGGTAGAATTTAATATGGTGATGATTTCTAGCCTTTATGAGTTGCATCTTATCTAGTGTGGCTCTAATGGTGATGGCAGTGATTCTGGGGCTTTTTTTAAGCTCACTTGTTTGAGCACAACCATTCTAATCATATCCTCAATTATTCATTCTTTATTCAGCATTTGCATCCTGCTAATCATTAATGCTTATCTTGAAAGTGTATTTATTTTCAAAATTATAAGGCAAGGCAGGGCAATTCCTTTCATTTCAAGTGACTGGAAGAAGTCTTAGAAGAAAACCAGGTCTTTTGGTGCCCGAAACCTGATGGTGTTTTAAACCCAGGCGTGTGGCTCTAATTACAGCCAAAGCAGAGTTTGGCAGTGGTGGCAGGACGAGACTTAAACAAATTGATGTCACACTGCAGTAAATCAAAAGAAGCTCCTTGCATTTGTATTACGGTGTGTAATCATAATAAGCAGCACAGTGATTTAATAAAATGCTCTTGTCACTAAAAATAAAAAGGAAATAATTGGTGAGAGAGAGTTAAGTTAACAGATGACTGCAGTCAGCATCCTCTCAACCTGGAAATGGGAACGTGAAGGTCACCCCCATCTCGCCTGACAAACGCAGAACATTTTGTTGGTAAACAAATTAATCTTTTGAAAGGTCACCATTTGTTTTAAGTTTTTATCCAGTTCTTGTCATCTGGAATTGGAGATTGACTGTCATTTTGCAAGGCAGGGGTGCAGCCAGAGCTGCTGAAGCTGTTTGTGTGCATTTCAGCATTCCCTGACAAAACTCAGTGCCTGATTGGGATGCCATGGGCTGCTGGTTTACAGCTGGCTCCAGACAGGAATGGAGGCTCATCCCTGAATTCCAATAAGTTGATCCTACATATCCTGCCTCGTGTGAGCTGGCCCTCTGCCCACAAGTAAAACATATTGTGGTTCAAGCCAGCAATTATCTTCCTTACTTCCTTCTGTGCTGCTTCTGGTGCCTGTTTCAAAAAGCAGATGTGGGATTCACCAAAGTTCTCCAGCTATTCTCTTTCACACCTGTTAGGGAGGAATTCTGATGGAGGTGGATTTCTGAGAGAGCTAGAGAGCAGTAGGTCAGGAAAGGGGCAAAGCTTGATTTTTCCAAGTATGTGGAAAATTGACAGTTCAGAGCCATTTCTGGTCACTTTAAGAGCTTAAAGAAGGTAAGAAAAACATAAAACCTGTTGTTAAAGATGCAATTCCCAGTTTCTTCCAATTGAACTTGTCTTCTCCAAGCTCTTTCCTGACAGTTTCCTGAACATACTGAAAAGTGACTTTAGATCCATTGATTTTATTCTGCTGTGCTTCCTCTTTTCCTTTATATGGGAATTGCTGTGTCCATCAAATCTTGACAGCAACTTCTTAACAACAAATGGGACAGTTTGGAGAAGATAGATGAAATGATAGATTAATCTGTTATATCCCTTTTTTCCCATCACTACCAACCCTCAGATTTTCTGGTATTTATTTACCAAATCTCATCTCTCTCTTCCTGGTTTGGTACACAATACTCATCTTTTCTCTGTATTTAATACCAGTCTTTGTTTTTTACTGGAGGAAAAAAATACTTACAAAGATATTTGCCAAAAAAAAGAAAAAAGAGTTCTAGTTAAATATTGCCAGGTAGAAAGAAAACAAATAGAGAACTAATCAGAAAAATCCCTGTGGTGTTCCAACAAGTGCCCTATTTAAAATGAAGTAAAAAAGAAAAAAATAAAGTGGGAGAGGTTTATCCACAGGAGAAAAACACTTTAGAAAGGGTAATAGAATTGTTTTTCTTGTGTCCCAGGTTAATTACACTCAGAAGCACTTGAAATGAAAAAATAGTTTTTTAGCACACTCCAAGCATATTTTAAGGCAAGTCAGCCTTAGTCTGCCCTGCAATTTAAGAGCTCCCTTCCATCCCTACAAAACTGAACTTCAAAAATGCCCTGATGAATCAGTAATGTTAAAAGTAAACCTTTCTCTTGTAGTACTTAATATTATTTTTGAGGTCTTATTTTTGTAATTGTGTTGGCTTAATTTTAGTGAAAATGCTCCCAAAATGGAAGCAGTTTGGCAGATTTTGCTTTGGTATCTCCCCGAGGGAGCTAATGCAGCACTCAGGGTGCTGAAAGAACGTGGAAGGGTGTAGGGACTGGGTGGAATTTTCAAGGGGAGCTGTTGTGGATCAGCTCCATGGTTCCACTCTGTTGCCTGTAAGGAAGTGAATGATGGCACTGGGCAGTGAAAATGAAAGATTAAATTACATTTCTGTTGCATCAGTCCTTGTTTTAACATCCCACCTGCCATGGACTTTATAGAAAGTAAAGGCTACAGCAAAAAAGAATTAAATACCTATCTCCAGTTAAAAAAACGCCAAGCCTCCAGGCTGCTTTTGAACTCACACACTCCACCTGAACTCCTTTTCCTTATAGCTTATTACATCTCCATGAAAAGAATTAAAATAGATGTATTTCATTGCTGTTTATCATAACAAAACCTCATAACTGGGATTTAAATTAGGATAAAACTCACCAGGAGTAAAATCAGTGCTGCCTTACTGATACAGCAGCAACAGCCTGGAAAAGGAGTCACTGTTTGATTCAATTTCTTGCCTTTTATGTATTTTTGTTATGGCCTCACCAAACTGCTGGGGCTGAGGGTGAGCAGGAAAGTGTGGTTTATGATTTCCTTTTCTCAGTATCAAGCCACTTATATGGCAGCTGGCATAAAGTTAATCTTTGTTCCATGGTTATTGCTATTTTCTTGGAACACCAGGACATGAGGATTCATCCACCTCCATCCCTTAAAGCAGAATGCTCCATAAGGGCCATAACTGAAGTGAGGACCTGTGACTTCTCTGAAAGATTCTCTGTTATGATAAAAAGTACAGATTTTTTTCTTTCCCTCATCTCTTGTGAGCAATGTTGTTAGACAGATTGGGAGGAAAGATTAGAATAGTTAATTTTTGATCTGTCTCATTTCCCTCTTAGGATTCTGAGCAATTCTTGAGAGTTCCTTCTCCCTTTCTAGAAAGTTGCTCGGTGGTGTTATTCAGTAATTATGACCCAGCAGTGCTCCAAGATCCCAATCATGGCCTGGATTGTACTAAAAGCTTGATAATCACTCATTAAAAGCTAATATTGTAAAGTATTCATTTTTCCTTCTGCTTCCTTGCCTCTGTATGCATTTTATATTTTTAAAGACTGTTCTGTCAAGAAACACTGTATTTATACTACTCTGCTTAAAACTGAGCGAACTTCCTGGATTCCTTCATTAAATAGCATACAAGTCATCAATTAAATTTAATTAACTTTATTTTAAATTACTGAAGCAACAACAGTGGACAATACTATAGCATGTTCACAAGTAGTAAAAGTAGTGGTGGTACATTGTTAAATCTTAATGAAACAGTCACAGCAGAAATTATATTTATTATTTATTGCTGCAGGAGTAGAGAAGTGTCAGTAAATCCCAGATTTCCCTTTGTTAAAAGGAGGTTCTGTCTCTTCCTAGGTGTGCAGTCAGAAGACAGGGAAAGGTCACACAGTTACCAGCCCTTGGGCTTTGCCTGCCTTTCACTCTCTGGATTCTGCCTTACCCCTGGTAGAAGACGACACCCCCAAAGGTGAGTCCCAGGGGCCCCCTGGGTGCTGCTGGGCTGCTGTTTGCAGCAGATGTTTGGGAATTGAATTTCCTGCCACCTCCAGACTTGTAAGGTTTGTAAGTCAGATGTTGCAAAGGGCGGGGATGAACTTGAGGCTGCTTACTCCAGGTAGTAGCTGATGCAGGGTGCAGTGTGTGTTGTGCTGAGCATCATCCTGAGCCAGTTCTTGGAACTCACAGGGTTCAGCTGCTGCTGGAAAGAAGATTTTGTGTGTGGTAGAGGTTCTTGTATAAATACCAGTCAAACTATCACGATTAACAGCTGGTTACTAATTGTTCAATCTTAACTAGACTTGGATTGTTTTAGCAATCAGCTTATATTCATAATTACGTGATTATATTGTGTTTTACAAGAGTTACTTCTCATCCATTCTGCATATTAAATTGCATTGTACAAGCATCTAATTATAGATTTACAAACATATATTCCCTTTCAGAATTAGCACTGGTACAATACCTTGCATGTATTTGTCAATTTTTATAGGCAAAGTTCACCTTCCTTCAAGGTAAAATGTTGAATATTGAAATATAGGAATCTTTTAGTTAAAGAAAACTGCTGCTTTTGTAGTGTTTGTGTTGAACTTAGGTCTGCCTTTGCTTAATTCTTTCTTCATTGCTATGAATTCCTTTTCTTTCCTAGCTGGAATTGTTCAGGAATGTCATCTTCTTGTAGGACTTCTGAGCCTCAGTGGCCAAAGGCTCATCCTTCCAGCTGCAAAGAGAACTCTGCCAGTCCCTCCTGTTGTATCCAAAGCAGCACCTTTCTCTGAATTTCCTAGGCAGCACAAGAAATCAGCTGCAGGTGAGTACAGAACATTGATAACAGCCTTCAGCTGCATCTCCAGCTTCAAGAAATCAGCTGCAGGTGAGTACAGAACATTGATAACAGCCTTCAGCTGCATCTCCAGCTTCACTCTCAGGCCGTGGTTTTATCTCCCAAGGAAAGAGCTCTGAGATGAGCACTCAGCAAATTCTGCAGTGCATAAAGCGCAGGAGAATCCTGTGTCTTGCAACTGGGTAGGAAACAGATTTCTTCATTCCTGGGAGGGTTTGGTTCCTGTTCATTTCTGGGATCCTCCTGGGTTCCTCCCTGCACATTTCAAATTCTGAGCATCCGAATCTGAAACTCTGCCCAGTTTAAAGCCAGTGGAAATAATGACTTTCACCAGCTGATCAAGCCTCTGTTTGCCATGTGACTAAATGAATAACTGATAATAAGTGAATGAAACCTGCAATCCATGTTTTCTTTGTACAGGAGAGATCAGTAGCAGGCTGGACCCCGAGAACAGAGACACCATCACCTTTCCAAAGCCAAAGGAAGCAATTTATGGCACATATTCCTCTGGTAAAGATAACATTGCACCACTTCCATCCAGCAATTCCGTGGTTTCAACAAGGAAATCAAAGCCAGAGTGGACGTGTCCAGCTCAGCAGTGGGAATCTGAGGTGCACGTTCTCTCTCAGACACAGGTATTTGATGGAATTAATCACTCACTGAGGATAATGAGGTTTTATTCGTGTTTTTAGTACTGTCTTCACCAGAACTGGTTTAGGAAGTGACTGTAAATCACAGGAGGGTTTGAACCACATCCAGTAAATTGTGAATATTGAAATAAAGTACCAAATACTTTGTGTATTCCCAATTTCTGCTCTTTCAAGTCTTCTACCTAAATTTGTCTGGTTTTTTTTTTTTCACAGAATCTTAGAAAATTAGTTTAGAAAGGATGTTAGGAGGTTATCCAGACCTCCAGGCAGAATTACCTGTACCTATAATATTGCAGACAGCTGTTTTTCTAACCTGTTCTGAAAACTTTGGGTGATAGCAACTCCACACCCTCCCTGGGCCATCTGTTCCAGTGCTTAACTAACTATCTTTACTGTTATAAAAGAGTTTTTGAATGTTTCATCTCCATTTCCCTCACTGCAGTTAAGCAAATGTGGTGTTTCCCTTTATATTTACAGAAGACTCTGGGGGAGTTTGACCTTGACTGTTCAGTGCCTGCTCATTGTTCTTGATCCCCATGGAAAAGGGACACTTCTTTCTTTTTATGGATAATTATTGTGTTCGGTGACAAACTCTCTGGAGTTTTGCTTCATCTTTCCAGATATTTAGATTTTTGTGCCGCTGAGGAGGTGTGAAAATGAAAGAGAAAGTAAACTTGAGAAATGGAGATCATGGAATCATGGAATGGTTTGGGTTGGAAGGGACCTAAAAGCTCATCCCTGCCATGGGCAGGGACACCTTCCACTGTCCCAGGTTGCTCCAGCCTGGCCTTGGACACTTCCAGGGATCCAGGGACAGCCACAGCTTGTCTGGAAACCTGTGCCAGGGCCTCCCTAACCTCACAGGGAAGCATTCCTTCCCAATATCCCATTGAACCCTGCCCTCTGGCAGTGGGAAGACATTCCCTGTGTCCCATCATTCAGGGCCTTGTAATACCATCTCTTCATCTGTCTTACTATCAATGAGATGTTGAAGTAAATAAAAATAATTACCTAAAAATGGTATGAATACACTCTCCTTAGATTGAAAATCAGAGCTAATGAGTTGCTGGCTGAAGTTGCCAGGAATTGGGGAGTGCTGTGAAGAGGGAGGAATATTTCTGTTCCAAGCTTTACCCTATTTGCATTTTTATGGTAGGATGTTTCCTGTTCTCCTGGGAAAGGTGGAGGCAGTCTCAGTGGAGGAATGCCATTGCAGTTATTTTCTGCTTTTAGTCCTGTGAATCAGTGTAAAGTTTAATTTTTGTATTTGGTAAATCAAGCATTCCTTGGTGCAGTTAATGTATTTCTTTAAAATTGCTCATAGTTTTCCATGACCTTGGAGGTTTTTGTATGGCAGTAAGTTTGATGGTAAAACTGGGCAGGGTTTGTGGCTCTGATGGACAGAACCAGGATCAGTGTATTTCAGATGCACAAATCCCCTCAGTTAAGTCATAAAAAATAATTAAAAAGTGAATTTTGACCCCTCATTTACAGCACCATCTGTGGCTCTTCTCTCCCTGCAGCCCCCACAAACAGCTCAGCCCTTCCAGGATCGCTGCTTGGACTGGGACATTGCTGTCCACCATGGCACCGTGGACCAGAAAGCTCCAGGTTTTCTGGCACTCCAACAACACCATCATTCCTCTTGGGGGAGCATTGTGGGGTTTTTGGAACACACAGAAAAGCTCCTCAAGGACCACGCCGTACCCTTGGCTACCATCGAGGGCCAAAAGTTGGTACAAATCGCCTCGGACTTGGATTTTAATGAGAATCCCACCAAAAGTGACATTTTGTCGGTGATAAAGAACCAGTCAGCTGTGGAAAAGATCTTAAACCGACCTGGCCAGAGATGCAGAGGCCAGGGGGGCACTGCAGTGGCTGCTGCAGAGATCCCAAGGCGGTGGTGGTGTCACGGAGCCGCGCTGGGCTCTGGGCAGCAGCAGTGGGCAGCAGGTGTGCTCGGCGCTTCCTGGCGCTCCCGGAATCACCTGGCACGTGTGAGAAACGCCCTGAGGGAAGCACGCCACAGACACCTGGAGAATTTTTACATCAGGGCCAAGGTGTGTGGTGCTACCAGCTGTTACTGCAGCGCTTCTTTTCTAAACATCTCCTGCTTCAGTGCTTGCATGAAGCTGTTCCCATTTTTTTCCGCCTTTAACCATCCGCTTGTCCGAGGATCATATTTCATCCTTCATCAGCAATTCAGCCTTTGTGGCTGCAAAATCTGTCGCAGTGTTTCTGGTGAAAATGTCCCTTCTCTTTGGCTTCAGTGGTTCTGTCAGAAAATCAATGTTTTAACTGCATTACCTTAGTTCCTTATATATACCTTGTGGCACTTAATTTGCTGCAAAAAAAAAAGAATCCCTCTCTTGTCTACATTCCTGTCACCACTTTGTCAGAAAGTATTTAAGTTTGCAGACAGCCTCTTAATTAGTGCTCACAATTTCATTTATGTTTGCTTTCCTTTTTTTTCATTCATATTCTGTTAATTAAGTGAGCAGCCTCTAATCTTCCCCTGCCAGTAGCTTCATGTAGCCACCTAATTAAATTAATTGGGGAAGATGTTTTAAGTATGTAATTAAATCAATTAATATAATTTATGCCTGGCTTAACTGTACAGTGGAAAAACAGCTGAAGTTTGACTAGATGAATCCACTACAGCTTCCTGTCACTGATCAATGCTCTTCTTGATTTTTAGCATCTGGCAGCCAACTGGAATCGCATCAGGACCTCCAGGAGGACTATTATCCATATCCCATCATTAGGTATAACACTTTTGCCTGCAAATCTATCAGCAACCTCTATTACCCACCACATTATGACTCCTTGATTGAGTTCAAGGAAGGCCCCTTGTTTTATTCAAATTGGTCTCGGCAGGAAAATGTTCTCGACATGATGAGAGTAATAACACAGGGCCCTCGCTTGAAACGCCGTTTAATTTGGGGATTAAGCAAATAAAGTCATTATGTGGGGGCCTCTATTCAGTGGAGAGGTGATTTGCTGTAATTTGCTTTCATCTGTATGAAATGAACTAAAAAGTTGTATTTTTTTCCCCCTGAAATAACAGATAATGTTTGCAGGCTCCTTTAATGAGAGGCGAAGCCGGGCCCGTGCACGTTGATGCTGGTGCAGCAATAAGGCAGGATATTGCTTGTACACTGTTTTTAATCAAATGTGCAGTCAAAATGATAAGCTACGTTCTCTGAAATTATTTAGTTCTAATTACGAGCAGATGGGATGCTTTATTTGCACCTAGGGCGCCTGAGCAAAAGGAAATGCTGTGTGAACAAGAATAATTAAGAAGTTGAATAGTGTTTTTTGCGCTTAAATAATCTGCAGTTTCATGTTAATTAGCACTAATGTAATTATTTAATTACATTTATGAATTGGGGGAGCCTAAAAGCTGGTTTCTGCCACACAATGGCAAAGTGGAGGTGTTGAGAAATTAGGAGGATGATTTCTTGGGAATTTCTACAACGCACTGATAATCTCCTAAAACATGAAATCCTGTCAAAACACTTGTAACTGGATTTATAATTTGTATTTACACAGCAAATTAATTGACCTGAGAGCTTCAGGATTTCGTAAAGTGAATTGGTTAAGACCTGAATTAATGAAGATGGTAAATAAGTTTTAAACTCTGAGTTTTCCAGCCCAGATAGCCCTTTATTCCATGATTCTGCTGGCTGTATTTAACGTAAATATACATTTGATCAATAACTCCTTTTACTTACACCTGTCCTAAAGTCTTGTGAACGACCCAGGTTAAATCATGACTGAATCCTATTTTAAACCAGGATAATTTTAAAATAATTTAGACATTCCAGTGTTCTAAACTGAATAAAAACATGGAGGAGAGTATTTAGCCAGAAAAAAAAGCAATTATTAATTAGGTGTGTGAATTCAAAAGTCAGCAGAGTTGTTGCACGCCAGATGTTTTCAAAGATGTATTAAAATAATCCTCAGTATAATCAAAACAGGCTGACATCAAAAATTAATCATTATGTCCCTGTTCTTCTGCTGGATTTGGGAATTTATAGAAGTTTTTAAATTATTTCAGCCTCTTAAGTAAATGGTAAAACTCCAGGGAAATTCCACTTTATTCAGCACTTCGCTGGGAGCCCAGGCCCTGATTCTGTAACAGGGTTTACACAGCCTTGTGCTGTAAATACAGGAATTTGGATATGCAGGATTCAAGTGGAATCTCCCCCTTAATGAGGAAGAAAGGAAGGGGTAAAGATAATTTCAGTGCAGATGTTTTTTTAAAAAAATTAGAAAACCTATTTAAGTATGTTAAAATACTAAAAAAAAAAAAATTCTCTCTAAAAGAGGGATTTGAAGGTGCTGTTTGGAAAAGTTATTCCTGCTTCTTTTTATTAAATGCATCTATATCAGGATATTTCCAGTATTCCATAGGGATTTTACATGGTTTAAATCATTATAAGCTTGTTAAAATGTAATGTAAATATTTGGGGTTTTTTTTCTTCTTTTGAAATGTTAAGGTTTAAACTGATTTCAAGCAACAGCAACAAAAAATTATTAACATTGAGCAATTTTGGCTTGATCTGATTTTAAGAACAGCTTATATTTAAAATTTTAAAAGGTGAAAATATATAATCCGTACACTAAAAACCTTTAAAATGTAACAAAAAATTTTACATGGTTCATTATTCTGCTCCTGCACACTTGATATTTTAAAATTAAGAATAATTTGAATCAACTTGGAGGAAGCTGGAAAATTTAAACAAGTAACATTTGGTTCAGTCAAAAAGGACTAAATACTAAATATGCAAAACGCCAACTGATTTCAGCAGTATTTTTATTTTTTACTTTGTGCAATCATAAAAAATTTTTAAGTTACAAAACCTGGGACAGAGCAGATAAACAAGAAGACACTGAAGTTTGATGATACTCAGTGGTTTCTCTGTTCAATTTTGTAAAACAAAAATAAAACCTGAAATTCTCTCCTCAATGTCCTTGACTTCAGCATTTGGGGCAAATCAGAGTCTGAGTTTAATTCCCTTGCAGGTGGAATTCCAATAAATGGTGATAGAGTCAGGAGAGTGAATTTCTCATTTCACAACAGTTTCAGATTCATGTCAAGTTTCTGGAAATAATCCAGGAAAAGGGATAGTGAAGGGCTTAAATTGTACTGCTGGGAGGAGCAAATGGTTCCATTTATTTCACCCAAACAAAAACTTGGAATTTCTAGGATAGCTAAAAAAAAGAAAGTATATTCCAGTGTTTAAGGATTGTTGTTGGGCAAAGTAAGGAGAAATAAATTTGAACCTTCAAATCAGATTTACTGCCACAAATATGTGCCAAATATGGGGAGAAAAATTCAGTTTTTTTTATTAAACCTTGGGTATTATTTCCTAGAGCTGTCCCAAGTCCTGGGAAGCACAAGGTGGGTGATCCCAGCTCGTTTTCCTCCTTCCCCTTCAGATATTGCCCCATGGGGATTTGAACCTTTGTGTCCTGTCCCCCTCTCTGCTCTTCCTTTTCTCCAAGGCACATTTGTAGATTCTTTGTTGGGAGAAGTCACTTGGAGATGAGCAAAATTTATTAAGGAAATGTCAATTAAAGGGTGTTAGGTCATGGCTGAGGTTGAAAGGGGAGGTGAATTCATTCCTATGCCTCTTATTTTAGCACTTGTGACTCTCCCTGCACTTTGGAGTCATTAATGCAAAAACCAATCCCAGTCCCAAGTGTTCCTTTGTCCACATCCCGAATTTCAGCCACCATTTGTTTCTAGTTTCTTACCCAGATTGGAGGCTGGATCAGAAACCAGAACTGATGGCACGGCTGCACTGGAACACATAGGTTATGATCACAATATATTGAATTTATTTGGGTTGGGTTCTGTTTGAACTGGAAGAAAAGGAATATTAAACCTTTAATCAGCTGTATCAGGTGTCCAGTGATGGAGTAAGGAATGTTCAAGGTGGTTCAGGGGTGAGGAGGAATGTGGTTCATCCTGTCCACTGGGAGGGCAAGGATTCACCAGGAGTGAATATTCCTCATTAAATCTAATGGGGTCATGCCAGTGGAAGTTAATATCTTGTGAATTAATATGTTTTATTAACCTCCCTGTGAAAAGTACAGTGGTACAATGCTGTAATGGATCTGCAGAGCCAGAGCAAAACGCAAATTTTAACTTCTTTAATTGCTACTTTGTTATTCCTTTCAAATAATTCCTGGTTTTCCAAGTGATATTTGCATGTTATTTTTTGGCCCAGTTCTTAAAACCCAGTGTTTTCAAGAGGACTGTTCAGGATAAGGAAATCAGCTGCTTTCTGAGGCTGACATTTAAATGGTTTGAAAATATTAGGCAGCATTTTTAGTGGCTTAAAATTGGGTGAGAGAACAAAATGAAGCCTTGAGACTAAAGTTTAAATACTCAGAGCAAGCTTTTATCTAATTACTGTAGCTTAATACTAAGAGGAGAAAAAAAAAAATCAATATATTTTACTTTGATGTAGTTCTCCAGGTGCCTCGTACCACTGTGCTGACTGCAATATGTAAGTTTGGTAAGAAATGACTAAAAATTAAACGGGTAATTTTAATTTCTTTGTATTTTCTTACATTCTGTGTGCAAAGTGCCATTGCTGCAGCACCTTAGAATGCGGATTATTTGTAATAATTGTCTTTGTAATTAACCTGAAATATCCACTATTGCTGTCCTCCAATTGAAGGCACTGAAATACTGAGCAAATCTTAGCCAAACTAAGTTTTCCCTGAGTTTCTGATTATTTGCCATGTGTAAATGTAGGGAAATGTAAGGATCTTGTTCCTGGATCAAAGTTTTTATGCCAAACACTGAATATTGGGCTTAATCCTGATGGAGTCAATGGCACCTGACAGTGGGGTTGTGGCTGTTTGTACAGACACCACAATTCATTTAGAATTGCAGCAATTTGAAAATTACAGGCTTAAAAATTATAGTTACAGTGGTGCTGTCATTTCCTGCAGTCTTTTTCAACGTGAGCATGGAAGCAGCTGGAATTCTGACCTCCAAAGAGATAATCCAGGCTCAGACAGGCTGTCACTCACCTTTCCTCTGCAACAAAGTGAGCAGGTAGCACTGAGACATCTCCTTAATGAAGTGGGTTTGGTGCCTTTTATCTGTGTGAAGGACAAAATTACCAAGATTCTTGCTTAATGATGGTGTCATTTTTTTTTCCCAGTGTTTAAAAAAAAAATCCAGCAACATGAAAGACTCCCAACAAAATGGTCTGCATGGTTAAATTAGAAAACTCTGTAGGTCTGTAACATTCAGGTCTGTATTTAAAATGACAGAAAAACATGAAGTTACGTCAGTAATAAAAGTAAATTTAGAAAAATGCTGCAGTGAGTGCTGTGGGATTTGAAATAGGGGATTTTTTTCAGCTCTTTTTAATCCAGAAGTTTGATTTTTTTCCAAATCTGTACCAGGGCTTTTCTGACTCCAGTTTGAGGGGGGCTTTCCTTGTTTTTCAGGGTATTCCCAACGCATCCGTGAGCACATCCCTGATCTTGCTCTCCAGCAGAACCTGCAGATGGGAAGGCTGTGTGACATCCTGGGTATGTGATGAGCTCCTGCCTCCTGGTTTTTGATTATTCCCCCCCCCCCCAGTTGTGAGTGAAAGAAAACAACACAAGGACTTTTTGTATTAATATTAAATATAGAGCACAGAGAAGCTGAGAAGGAATTGATCTGCTGTGGCATTTCCTGGCCATGTTATCCATAAAAAATCCTGCTGGTTCCTTGTGCCTCTGTGATAAGGTAAAGCAGCCTCATCCTGTGACCTGCTGAGCACCACAAAGTGTTTAGTGTTCTACAAAATTAGGTAGCTAATTCTGTTAGTGCTCATTCAGGCTCACACGGAGAGAAAGATGTGCTGCAAAAGAGCAAGCCCTTATTTAAACCAATTTTTTTTTCTTTTAAATCAGAAAATGAGGCAAAAGGCATCCATTTAAAAGTTTTTTCCTGACAGGCTTCTTTTAAGCAAAGCAGGGAAGGTTATTATTTATCAGTGACCAACTTCATTGGCTCCCTGGAATGACATACTTTACATGATTCATATATATTTCAGGATCATGATTATTTTATAAATGCCATATAGTAAGTTTGTAACAAAAATATATTAGATCCAGAAATTTACAGTTGCCTAAAAATAATGTAATTGCCTTTATATATTATCTAGGCACTAATATTGTTTTTTCCATGGTACTGTTTTATTTTTTTCATTTTTTTAATGTGGATTTTTTTTGGTTCTAAAATGATAGAAACTTAAAGGGACAATGTCACACATTAAACAGACTTTTTTTTTTCTCATGTCTAAACATGACAGTTGGTCCTACTGTAAAATAGACCACGAGGAAGATACAAACTAGTGAAATATTAACTGAATTATGAACTAGATCAGGTGCTTTTCCTGTGCCTGTCAGAAGAGCACTGAGATTTACCATTTTGGTTTGGTTTTTCTTTAGAAAAGCAGAGGATTTCCTTGCTGGTTGTGACCTCCTGTGAGTTAAGCTGTCCCTGGAGCCCCACTGTGTCCAAAGGAGACACTATCTCTCTTTATAGGGCAGTGCTACAGCAGTAAAATGTGCTGCAGCTTTTTATTCCTCAAATTCACTTGAGTTGTCAAATTTTCACTTGAGCATTGACTGGTGAATGGTTTTGAACTCTTCTATTAATTATCTTTAAAAGTTATATGGTAAATAATTATATAAAGACTATGATTGTGGGCTCTGTGGTACTTTAGTGCCTCAGGTGAGTTCTGGCCTCACATTTTTAATGTGGATTATTTCCCTGCAGCTCTGGCAAAACAAAGTCAGTCAGTGGGATCTCTTATTCCTTTACAACATTTGGCTCAGGGTTTCCTTATCCAATGCTTGCTTTGCTGCAGAGTCGTTCCCATGGAGTAGCAGTTATCCCTGGCACTTGTGCACAATAAAACAATGAAAGACTTCCTGCTGATCTGGATCAAAATCTTGGAGTGCTTTTTGCCAGTGTACTCTATTGATGCTTCAAGGTCCATTAGTTCATTAGCTCATCTATTAACATTAATATTTTAGCAGAGCAGAGTGGTTAAAATTGTCCAAAACTGCTTATATTACAGATTTTTCTTCTGTTTAGACGCAGTCCTTCAGCCCAAGCTGTTTTCTATGTGGACAAGCAGATTTCCACACTGTGCTGGAGTGGCTGCCCTGTACACTCACATGCCCAGCAATGGTTATTAATGATACCCCACCGTGAGCTTTTGTGTGGGCAGCACAGGAATAGGAACAGCCCATGGAAAATCCAGGCAGCATAGAAAATTGCAATTTCCTCAGCTTTCTAAACTGAATAGCTCAGTTTTATAATTTACTGGCGTTAATGGGATATATTTTTAAAGCAGTTCAATTCCCACTGATGTTAATGGGAGTCGGGCTTACAAATCCCCCTGCACCACTTCCCAAATCCTGCCCCCAATATGTTCTGCAGATTGAGTCCTGGGAAGCAGCTCTTTCTTTGGGTTGCTGACCTGTCTTCAGAGAAATGCTGAAGCACAGCAAAAGCAGCGAAAGCACTAAGATTTGGGAATTAGACCTCATTTTTATTTCCAGTCCTTTTTTAGAGAAGCTATTTGTGAGCAAAGGGTCGGGAATGCTGGGATTGCTGTTGGGAATGGGGTGTACCTTTCTCCCAGCAATAAACACTGTGCCCCTTTGTTTCAGATGCCAACGTGGACGTCATCTACATCTGCCCCCTTGCTCTGAGTGAGGAGTTACTGCAGTATTACAATAAACTCCTGGGTCTGCAGGCAGCTGTTAGATCTGGGAACCCCGAGGACATGGCTGACCTGCAGGACAGGTTCAAAATTCTCACCCCTGAAGCTATAAACAGCTTCCCTGTGAGTTTGTCTTCTAATTACTACAGCTTGAGGGATGCAGTAAAATTAAATTGGAAATTTTATAACTTGTAACGCTCTGGTACACATCAGTGAAATATTATTGCAAGTTTAAGGGCTTTACTGATTAGACTACTAGTTAGAGCATTGGAAATAAATATCCTGGTTTAGCTTTATAGACTTGCTTGAGATAGTCCTATATTGGCTATTTGTAGGCTGTTGTCCCTTCTGACTCTGTGCTTGGGACTGGGAACATGATAGATTTATATCTCTAAGCAAATCATAGCAATAAACCATTCTTATTACTCAAACTTTATCTCTGGCTAGCCCAGCATTCAATCATTCCTGTGTTTGCAGTGTTTCTTGCAACTAAATCCAATGCAGAGCTCCTTAAAGAACAGGGCTTAAACAAAGTTAGATAATAATACAGAAATATGAGTTTCAAAAAGAACAGAATAATACATATTAGCTCCAATAATACTGAAATAATAGTTCCAGAATAATAATTGATAATACAGAAATATTAGTTCTAAACCCATCAAAACATGTGTTAAAACATGTTCTAATTAATGTACAGTATGTACAGTGTTTCTGAAAATGCTGCACTTTTCACGGTGAATAATAGTTTTATATTGTAAATATTAAACCTACAGTGTCTTGGCTGAGATCTGATTTTTATCAAACTTTGTGGCACATTTAGGGGCTTTGCTTGAGGCCCTGCTGCTATTTTTGCTATTTTTTTCTTTTTAAACTGCACTTTTACCAATTATTGCAAGTTTTTTCTCTGGATACTAGGTTATTTTTCCAATGGTAACTCCCAACTATGAGTGTATTAATGCCAAAATCTGTCAGGAGAATGGACAACACCAGATTTTAGGTGAACCAGGTTGAGGCAACCCTTGGCTCTTTAGTGTCATGTACCTGTCAATATGCAAAATGCTCAAAGTGCCTTGTTTTCATTAAACATGTGTTTACCATATAATAATTAGTATATTTAATGAATATATCCTCTGTGTGGAGAGGAATCTGCTCAGAACTGATCCTGGCCATCCCTTGGCTTCAGTGACAATTTGGGCTGTGTAAAGGTTTGAGCTTTGTAGGCTCCTTTTAGGGATCTTTCTCCTGGGTTATTGAATAAAAAGCTTTTATTGCACCTAATGGATCGAAATTTATTCCAAATCAATGAAAGTGTGGCTTGAAGGCCACCTTAGAGGGCTCCTTTAGCAATTCCAGGAGCACAAATCAGCCTTGCACATTTGCCCAGCTATTTTGGTGGAACTGGATGGAAGGAAAATGTGTGGAAAAGGCACAGCAGGCCCTGATCCTCCACTTGAGGTGTGTCACAACTGGAGGCAGCTTTGCTCTCTGTGGCGAGGCTGATGCCAAGGTCAGATCTGGGATCTTGGGAAGTTGAAAACAAAAATCAACAGGTTTGAGAGCCAAGAGCTTTGGTTAATCCCATATCCCCCGTTCTGGGCAGTCCTGCTGGAATCCCTCAGTTCTCCTGCTTTTCCAAGCCCTCCCTCACACTTCCATATATCCTGGCAGCTCTACCACTCTCAAAAAGCAGGAATGAACCAGCTTTTACAGCCTGTTTCTGTATTCCTTAATTAACTGTAAAATCCATTATTGAGGGACACAAAGCAAATCTCCTCCCTACATCCCCACTCTGGCCCCAGGGAGGCAGTGTCCGGGGCTGGGAATTGATCCTGTTCCCTGCATGGCAGAGCTCTGGAATGGGCCAGCTCCCTGCTTTTGGACCAGTGCTCAAGTAAAGAAAACACATGGATCAGAACTTTAAAAGTCTTGGCTTTAAAACTGATGCAAGGAAAAGGGCTCCAGGTAACTTGTTTGTTGTTCTTTTTGTCCTTAAACTTCTGTGATTCCCTTTCTTCTGCTGGAACTTTGGAGAGTGTCCCATTTCTGCTGTCCTTGCAGTGTGTCCAACTCATTTACAGAGATCTGGGCACTTTTTGGAGCTGTGTTTAGTATGAGAAAGCACCAAGGGACTGACAGAAGGGGATTCCTTGTGTCCTTTTCCAGCATCATCCCTATCCAAGCAATGAAATCAGCAATATTATCCTTCAGTCCCTGTCAATGAACATCCAGGACTTGGAAGGAAAATATTCTGTGTTCTCCAATGCTGGAAATCCCTAGCAAATCCAGGATTTACACTATCCTGAAAAGGGATACTTTGCTGATTGAGGCCTGAATTAGATGAAATCTCAATGGGAAGATGATTTTCTTCTTGTTGGGATTATGATCTGTTTATGACAATTTACTTCAGCGGATTTGTCTTGTGCTGTTTCTCCGTGTCTCATCCCCAGTGCATCTCAGTATTTTTGGGAATATATTTGGAATACCATGCATAGCATATGTTGTTTAAAACATTTTTGAGCTTTCAGCTGCAATGAGTGATATTCTTAGTTTAAATTTAGAGCGTATAGGATATGTCAGGAGTTGCTTGTTCAGCAATAGATCTTTTTCGGGAAGAAATGAAAAATTCCTTCCAAAAAGTTGTGGAACCCTTTTATTTTAAACAACCACAAAACTACTCCCCTCTCTTTGAGTGCTACTTTAGAGTAGCTATCAGAGCTCCTGCGTAATGGAAATGTGCATCCCCAGTAATTTAATGTGAGCACTGAAAGCTTTTGTAAATCAAAGTGTTTTATTCTCAGAGAATCACTTAAAATACCACTGAACTGTATGTGAAATACATTCCCTGCTATAGGTGGGGGTTTCTTCATTTTTTTATTGATTTTTAGGAGCTCTGGAGTTAAACCATGCCAGGAGTGTTGCTGAGATGAATCACTATTATCCAAAGGCCACCAGCCTCTCTGCCGACTGACAGAAGGATAATTCCACATGGATCAAATAAATACAGATGTGTAGTAATTAGTTCTATTCCCAATGAGGCCATTTCCAACACACTAAAGATGTGCACGATTATGGAGCCTCACCCCAACAGCTTTTATCAATTTAAACTGCTAAGCTACAGGATAGGTCATAACCCAGCCTGCTATTAATAATGTATTTATTGTGGGCAACATTAGGAATTAGGGGGAGAAAAAAAACCCCACTTCTCACACGAATAATGTTCTCTTTTTACAGGAGCGTCACATGTGCCTGGCCACTGTGCTCAAGTACAGTCCCAGGACAATCCAAAGGCTCCAGGTTCTGATCCAGAGCAGGGATGCCTATGTGGTTGGGGGGGTTCCCCACCAGGATGATTTGGCCGTGGCCGACGTGCTCCAGGTGCCACTTTTGGGCTCAGAGCCAGCAGTGGCTCAGCTCTACAGCACCAAGTCTGGCAGCAAGAGAATCTTTGCCAGTGCTGGAGTGCAAACCCCTCCTGGAGAGTGGGACATCCACAGCAGGGAGCAGGTGAGCGGGGTGTGCTCTGGGGTGGGGATTTGTGTAATTACAGTAACTCCATTGATGGGACCCTCATGGGTTTGGTCAAATCTTGGGTGAGGTTGGGTCCTTTTTCAGCTCAGTTAAATGCAGTTTGTGCCCGAGGCAGGAAGGAACACAGTTACTCTGGGATTCTTTGTGGTCTTGAGGATATAAAAGTGTTTGGTCCAATATTTGAGATGGTTTGTGCTGCTGCCCCATGGGTGAAGTTATGAAATTAATCCATTTTACCAGTGACTGAAGATGCACATTTTCCAAAAATCCTTGTTCTAAGGGGGAGAAATTTCCCCTTCAATCAGCCTGTTCCAATTGAGGTTCACTGAGCATCTTCATAGTTTTACTTTGTACCCAGCCTGTCATTACTAAATTCATCTCTCTTGTTGGCATGACCAGTAAGAAAAGAACAAAATCCTATTGAACTAAAGTTAAAGGGCACAAGAGGATTCTGTACTTTCATTTCACGTTTATTTTGCAGCCAGTTCCTCAGTATTTTATTCTGTAAGCTGATTTTGCAATTCGCAATGATATATCTAAGTATCAATTTAAAAAAAAAAAACATTTTTATGGTGGTGTTACAGCTCATCCAGGAAAATAATCATTGCTAAGGTTCTTTGTAGGTATTCCTGCTTCTTCAAGAGGCTTTTCACATTGCTTTGGTTTTTATTAATCACCTTTAGACTGAACAATCTAAGCTACGCAAATACATTGCAACTTCTTTGGTAGATGAAATAAATATATGATCAATGACCTGCAAAACAGCTGTTTGATTTATTTGATTCACGTAAATTATTTAACAATACTTCTGGTTCATCCTACAGGGTTATGGAATTTCTCCTTCTGTTGTTTGCTTGTATGAAATATTGACATTTTAGGTTAAATAATCAAAGTGAGGTGACACCATGGTAAAGCACAATTCAATTTTCACTTAAAGATAGCCCATAATTCTTTGTGATTGGTACAGTCCTTACAGGATTATTGATCCTTTTCATTACTGTAGGGTAGCCCTCAAGAAAAACACATTTGTGTGATTCTCAAAAGCCACAAATGGAACACATGTAATTGTATTTTCGGTCAATCTTTTTTAAAAAAAGAAAGAAAAAGAAACAAAAATCCCCCAAATTACTCTGTAAAATGTAGGAGACTCCAGCCAATGCAACAAGATCTGAGAATACTTTTACCAGGTTCAAAGTCATTTGCAGTTTCTAAGAAGCTAATTGCATCCTGCACCAGCTGGGCAAAAGGCATTTGAAAGCCATTTAAATCTGTGTACATACACAAATAAATAATTAGCATTTTTATAAAGCCTGCTTGGTACCTCCTTCGTGCATTTATAACCATGGAATGCACTCTCCAGTAGGAAAATTTCCCAGCTGTTTTGGCTGGTGTTACCCTGGCACATTTTTGCAAATAGCATCGTCCATCCCGTGTTGTTCCCTGTCACAAACATTTATGGAGCAGTTCTGGTGATCCAAAACCTCAGATCCTCATCAGACAAAAAAAAACCAAAACCCTGGGCAGGCAAATTCCTCTCTGCAGAAAACAGAGATGAAGGCCATGGACTCTTCATCCAAAACTGGCCAAGGTTGCATTCAATCCATACCCTAACAGCTGTAACAACACAAGCACCTCTGAGAAAATGCAACCATATTTAGAAAATAAATGTTAAGCCCAAATATTTGGGAACTGGAAGTCTGAGGAGCATTTTGGTGTTGTCACTGTGCAAAGGGTCTTTGTGTCCCTGCTCTGCAGCTGCTCCGTGCTCTCAGCCAGCTCGTCCTGGACAACATGGAAGTGCAGCGCTGGCTCTTCAAGGTGGATGATGAGCGTGGAGGAAATGGCACTGCCTACTGTGATGTTATTTCCCACCTGGAATGCTACCACTGGATCCAGAAGGAATGGCAGGGACACGGCCCTGAGGTGTGGAGTAAGAGCCAGGCTCGTGTAAGTAACAAAATTACATCTTCTTTGTTGTCGTGGCTCTTTAATGGTCCCCTGAGGTTCCTCCTTGCTGTAAATCTCTTCTCTGGGTCTTCGTTTGAAGGTAAATGTTGATATCACAGCCCAGACTGCCTTTACAAAGCAATAGGTAGCAGCAATTCAAATAAAACAGTGAAATATTCCAAAATACAAAGGAATGCCTGGCAACCAACTGTGGAATGAGTTGTGTCATAACACTTCCAATGCAATAATGTGCAAATTTTATACATTTTTTTTTTAATCTAAAGGGCAGTTTATAGGCAGCAGAACCTAATCTCTACATAGAAATTTGGAATTATTGAAACAAAGATTAATTGGGATTGGGATTAAAATAGTTGAACAACACTAATTTGAAATCATACAAACTGATTGCTTTTTCATCTAATTTTCTATTGATTGTTTTTCCTGTATGTTTTGCCTTACTAATAACTTTTAAACCTGTATGACGCAACACTTGAGGTCTTGGAGATCATTGAACTCCTGCAAGTTTCATTACCGGGGGTGTTTAGGTGAGGAGAGACATCTATAAATATCTAACTAAGGGAAACAAACTCAGGCACTCCTGGATTCCTAAGAATCCCCACGATTGAGAGGCTGGAAGATGATACATTTTAACTGCAGAAAAATCCATATGAAACCACACTTTGTTATTCTAGCATTCCAAGAACTATTTGTAGTTTAAATATTCATTGGTATTTAAATGTGTTAATTTCAATAAGCATTTGATATTTCTGTATATCGTGCCAAATTCATTCCTAATGTAATGGTTTTAAAGCCAGAAGGAATGTATCCAGAAAAATTGTTTAATTTACATAAACTACTCATTATAGCTCCTCTGATTTTTTTAATTCCATCAAAACGGGTTTGAAATTTTGAGTTGATTGAATTATATTGTATATTAAAATTTCAAATTGGGCTGATTACAGTTCTGCTGCGTTTGACAACTACAAAATAATTCCACATCATAAAACAGAGTTCATGATATAAAGCTGAAGGGATAATTTCTCTGATCTGCTGATTCCTCACTGCCTGCAAGTCAGGCAGGATGAAGCAGAGCCCTGGAGAGCCATCCCAGTGGGACACAAAGCTCAGGATGTATCCAGCTCCTGCTCCCACCACCTGAGTCATGACAGAATCAGGGGTCACCAGCTCTAGTTCTTTGCTGGTATAAATGATATAAGTGGCATTCCCTGTTTCTGTACCTTTTTAATTCCTTTCCTAAGTGCTTCTGCATAAAGGACACAGTGATCCCTGACTTCCTTTGGTTTTCCTTTATACTCCATTTACCTCGAACTTTGATACAACCAGTAATCAACCAGTGAGAAACCCTAAATATATGTTGGAAGTTGGGAAATAAATACGGAATAATGAATTTGATCTAACTTCCCAGAGTCAGCAGACAAATAAGGCCAGTATTGAAGTGGGCTTTGGCACAGGTTGCCCAGAGAAGCTGTGGCTTCCTCATCCCTGGAAGTGTCCAAGGCCAGGTTGGGACGGGGTTTGGAGCACGTTGGGATAGTGGAAGGTGTCTCTGCCCATGGCAGGGGGGGTGGGAATGGGATGATCCTGAAAATCCCTCCCAATCCAAACCTTTCTGTGATTCCAAAGTGTGGAACTTGCTGCTGTTTTGAACACCTTGCTTGAATGTTTGCTCAAATTTCCCTGCCTTCTGCGTTTACCCTCTTTTGAAATAATGAATTGCAGCCTCCCCGAGCCTCAGCACGGAGAGCAGAGGATTAAAATGCTCCTTTGTTAGGGAACACCATTGTAATGATCCACATTTAAACATCAAAGCAGGAGTTTGTGCTTTAATGTCCTGTTGCAGTGTGGGGACCTGGTTCCTTTGATAATGAAGACGTTGTGTCACGGCGGCGGCTGCCACACACAAAACGGATGCTGGCAGGTTATTAAAAAATTCAGCTTCTTGATGAAAGACTATCCTGCAGGCTAGGAGTACAGTGAAAAGCCTCTCCATTCTGGTGGAATTATTAGAAATGAGAACATGACTGTAAGCACTAAATTATGATAATACTTACAAATAGCATCATTTGCATAGCAGTTTAAGACACAACACCCAGATTTTCCTCAGTGGCATGGAGTAGGCAACAGATTAAAAATAATGTACTTTGTGAGTCTGAACTGTGTAAAAATCTATTCCAGCTAAAAATGAGGCTGATTTTAGATTTCTCATTGCAAATAGAACATTGGGGCAGACCCAAGTGCACGACAGGTTTATGGATGGATTTCACCTTGTTAACTTAATGCAGCCTCTGAGTTATCTGAACAATTCATTTGCAACTGCAGAAAGGGTTGAATTCATAAACTGCATGAATGTCTCGAAGTCCATCAGCCTCCTGTGCACTGCTCGAGTCTGTCAGCAGAGGAATTTCATCCAGAGGCCCAGAATCCAATGGCTCAATATCCAGAGGACTGCTGCACATTTGGCACTTGTGGAGACATCCTCCAGTGTGGAAAAGAACATCAGGGTCTGGCTCTAGTTGTGTACAAAAAAATGAGTAAATACTGAGGTCCTTATCAGATTAATTGTATCTTGCAGGGTGAATGATGATTGTAGGGAACAAATAAATTCATTTTTAACATATGCAGGTTTTCTGTACCAATTCAAGCTTCAGTTAGTCCGTGCATAGCAGAAGAAGTGGTTTTGCTGCTGCAAGAATACGTGAATAATTTTTTGGAATACCTAGATAAAGATATCCATAATCCTTATTAATATATGGTATAGCTGGGCATCTCACTTCTGCTCGAAGTCAGCAGCTCACATTCTGGAAAATCTCACCTAAACTTATATGGACCCTTGCTGGGAGACTCTAAATTCATGGAAAACTCTTGTTATTGCTGACAGAGTCTCTGGCTTAGCAGGATTCTGAGTTGTTGGAGGCTGGGAGAGTATCCAGGGAATGGATATGCTCGCTCTGTTTTCATTTATTCCTTTTTCTTGGGATTCAAACTCCCAAAACTCTTCCTTTTTAAGGAAAAGATAACATCACCTTCCCTATTAGCATTGCTTTTTTTCTTCTTTTAACAATTCCCTTTTATATAAATAACACAGGACTGCAGGATCCCATCCTCTTGCATAACTATGGAACTGTAAATAGTAAATCACTAGGTTAAATTACTACTGAAATTAATTTTAGAATTATCTTTTATTACCCTGTGACTTAATTAACCACCAGGACCAACAACATGACATGATTTTATATAGCAGCAAGTCTGAAAATAACAAAGATCAGGCTGGACACAAAAAAAGGGATAAAAAAGAGCTGAAAATCCAAGGAATATAACAAGACACAGAAAAACAAGCAACAAATACTCTCTCAATAAGCCCTTAAAACTGGTGATAGCTACACAACCATTTCAAAACTCTCCATTAAATATCTATTGTAGAGCAAAAAAAGTGATTTAAGTGCACTTGGGCAACCCCTGCTAGAAAAATGTTTGAATCTTCCTCTTCCAGTTGAGTCACAGGATTTTGTTGCTGTTTCTTTTCCTTACAGGCCATAATTTGGTTAATTTACTACAATGAGGAAATCAGAATCTTTTCAAAAGGTGACAAATCTGGACAACTTTGGATCTGAATCACATAAAACAAGATTTGGATACTGCTTGCAGGATTTTGCATTGATTGCTCTTGGAAAATAGTAATGCAAAATGCTGGGTGTTCCTTTAAATGAAACAGTTTTTGGTCAGCTTTTGAAAGTCCTGTACTAAGTAATAGATGAAATCAGGAGTAGCGGGGAGCAGACTGTGTCCTGGTTGGATGAATTCCATGCACTACAGCACACCTGGAACTTCCATACCACGTCTTGTTTCTTCACTGAGTTAAGCAATTCAGAGTAGGGTGTATGTTTGCAAACCAATCAGGATAAAACCAATCCATCAAAAATGTAATTTCAGAAACCTGCCACTGCCAGTACCCTCCCTTCTGACCTCCTTTGAACACAGTAGAGCTTCCTAACGCTGCTTTTTTCCTGATTTTTTAAAATTTATCTTAGTGTAACACCTAAAGCCCACGGAGGGGGTTCTTAAGGAGCCTGTCGTGCACATGGAATTGCAGGTGTGGTATTTTTCCAGCCTGAAGAGGGCCAGAAACTGACAGATCCCTAGAAAAAGCATTTCCAGCATTTTGACAGGTTTTTAACATTTCTTCTAACTGATACTGTGTTTATTAGGGAAAGAAAAGGAACCCAAAGACTTCAGGAAGCAGTTGATGATGTAAAGGAGTAGTGCTGCAGGTTTCTTAGTGTGAGCAGTGCTCTGCCAGCAATTATCCCAAATAATTGAAATATTCCCTGTACCTGCAAACAGTCCTCAGTTTGTTAAGATTATCTGTGTGTCTGCCATAGTGGTGTTTGAGGTGATGTGCAAATCGGAGGTAAAATAAAGCAGAATTGTATCCCTGGGCTCAGTGAAAGCCGGGATATCGTTCCTGAACCACAAGCACGGGCTCTGCAAGCTGTTGGGCTGTATGTCCTATTGATTTAATATGCTCCTAATCAGTACATAAAGCTATAGGCCTGCAGTGTTAATTTTTCATATGCTTACAAAGTACCCTTTGATTTTCTGTCACGCGTTAATTACAGCGTTTTGCCATTAAATAGGAAGCTTTGTGTAAACTAATTACTAGGTAATCATTGTCTACCGCCAGCGTGCTGTTCCTACCTTTTATTTTATTCTAAAAATGCACAGATCTCGCAGTCTGGAACCACTATACCTTCCAGCCATTAGCTCTCACTAATTCATAGCATTATTGTGCTAAGATTGTAGGAGTTGTAATTGTTGTGGTATCAGTGCTGTTAATTACCGGAGTAAACAGTTGAAATGGTGCCAAGGTCTATTGTACAAGGCAGAGGAAAAGGAGGTTTAAATGTTACTTCCACCATCTGGGGACTGGAGGAGAGGCAAATGCTAGAAAACAGCAGTGAGGCAATATCAGAACTTCAGCTCCAGGGTTTTAGGCCATATGGATCCAGAATATTTTGAATCAATTGAATTTAAGTGCCAGTTTGTAGCAATAACAGTAGGGAAGGAGAGGATAAAGCAAGAGCACTAAAGAAATCTGAAATGCCTTAATGTTGGTGCAGCCAATAAAATGCCTGCTTGGATTATTTTAAAAATGTTTGTTTTGCTAAAATCCAAAAAGTAACACATAGGCAACTCTGGGAATAAAAGGAGTTTAAGTGTGTGTTGTTTGTGAAACACAATGCAGGTTTTGTCTGACAGTTCCCGTAGCATTACAGCAATTTCCATAAAATTCCTGGGAAGTGACTGTGGGTTTTCTATATAAGGGTTTTTTTTCTTTCTGAAACCACATTTTTTGGAATTCATTAGAATATTTTCTTTAGAGATGCAAGCCAGAAAGGAGAGCAAGTCACAAAAGTGGATTAAATTTATAGAGATTGAAATAGAGAAAGCTCAATTGATTGGGAAAATAATTTTAATCTGAGGGCGTCAGAATTTTTTGTGCACTTGCAGAAATCTCACTAAAATGCAGGAAAATGCCTTCCAATATTCCTGATCTCATTTTGTATGAGGATTAACATCCCAATATCCTGAACTTACAAATGCTGCATTTGAAATAATTATATGACTATTGTTTTGAAGAGAGCTTTTTGAAGATCATGACATTATGTTTTCTTTTCTCTGAAGGAAGATGTGGGGAACCTTGAACATGCCGGATGCACCTTGCAAAAGACACACTTTTGAAATATTTACTTAGATTAGAAAGCAAACTAATTAATAGAATTATCCTAATCTTAAATTAACATTCAGTGCATAATCATGCAGAATTCTTTGAGGGGTTCATAGCACTTTCAAGATCCTTTTTCTGGCTGATTTTTGGCAGCACAGATTTGATCTTTGATTTCCCTGCATAGATTGTTTTCTGAGCTGACATCTCCGAGCAGGGATCTGGCAGCATATTGCTGCTGCCAGCTTAGGAGTGTTTGCAGGAAATAGGAAGGATCTCTCTTCCTAAACAATCCTGGTTTATTTATTTTTTATTGGTCTGTTAGCAGATGTTGAAGTAGTTCAGGGCACAATGTAAACATGTGCTTTTCAATGGAGGGTAAATAGGAAAGTGCACAATGAAAGGAGCGATTGGGAGGGGATTTGGACCAGGGCAGAGGGGGTTTTGTGGGGTTTTTGTGTGTGTGTGTGTCTGTAGTTGAATTTAGAATTAAAAGACGTGCTTGATCTTTCTGTATGGAAACCCTCAGCGTGCGGAGCGGCAGCGTGAGCCCGGCCAGAGAACCATGGCCCCATGTGGTGTGAAAAAAGGAACAGCACTTTAAGTGCTGGCAAGTTGAAAGGGAACTAAGCTCCTTGTTGTGGGAGTCCCGGGAAAGGGGCTGTTTTGTGGGGCTCTATTGAAGCGTGGCAGATGTGCCTCAGCCCCACAAAAAGCCCCTTGAGTGGGAGCAATCCCGGCCCCGTGTCCGGCTCCGAGCGAGGGCCGCGCTCCCGGGAAGGATGAGCCCAGGAAGTGCAGAATTGTGGGCTCTGTTTTCAGCATCCCACTTAATGCCAGTGGCAGCCCCGTTTGCCAGGCAGCTGAAATGGGCCATTAGCTATCAGGGAAAATTGTCTTTGCTCCTTTCAGCAGATGGAGCAAATATTTTACAAAGCAATTTTACATACGAAAAACATTTGTGTGAGGCGGTAATGACGGCTGTTTGCCATGATGGGACCTGAGCTCTGAACATGCTTTTCCAGCTCGGGGAAGGCAAAATTAGCACTTTTTAATTTTAAAATTTGCAGTTAACAGTGAAAAGCTCGGGCTTTAAATCAGGTGGCAAACTTTAAGTAGATAGAGGGTGCTCAGTGTGTCGCTTCCAAAACCATTCCCAGTTTTATAAAGCTCTCCATTTATTCTGTTCACTGTGGTACTTTGTGGTCCTGGCCAGGGTGGACCTTTCTGAATTAGGAAAAAAGTGTCCAATCAATTTAATTTTCAAAATAGGAAATAATGGCAGTTATTTGGGCATTCAGGCAGCGGTCACTGGCTCCTTCCATGGTTGCTGGTGTCACTGCGAACATCAGAATAAGATGGGCTGGACCAATTCCCATCCAGGCAGCTGGAATAAGTTATCCCAGCTTCACTGATCACAACAGAAAGGATGTACTTATAAATGGTAGGAATTGTCATTGTGCCATCCAAGTGGCGTAAATTGCCACAGCTTCATTGACTGCAGCAGAGTTGTGGCAGTTTGTATTGCTCAGGAGCTCTCTGCTGATTTTATTCCTCTCTGGCCCACTCAGCTTTACTTATTTGGAGTTACTTTCTTCACTCTGTTTGCTCGTAAGGTCTAAATAACTTCCTTTCCATCTGATTTTTAGCTAAAAAGCCCTGGGTCTTTCTTTTGCATCCTGCTCTGCAGCTTCTTTCTTTCCCCAGGTCTTTCTTCCTGTTTATATTTCTTTTTCCTATTTATTTACTTCTCTTCTCAACAGGCTTTTCCTTGCTGACTGATCTGTCTCCGGCAGATTTCCTACCACAGCCTTCAACATCTGCCATGTTTGGTCCTAATTTTTTGCTGCAACTGCCTAAGAAAACCTTTCAAAATTCATCTTGCAGAAGGGTGAGAAATTATTTCTCATTTAATGGAAAAAAGCTCTGGTTTTTTTTGGGTTTTTTTTTTGGTGCTTGTTCATTGTTATAAAAAGGTGCAAAACCAGTTTGGATAGATGCTAAGATTTCTACATGATGTAAAGAGTATTTGAGTTGCTCATTTTTACTGCTACTAAGAAGCATCAGCTGCAAGATTTGAACAAATGCTCCCTGTTTTTGTTGAGCTGTGATCCTGGATTGTTTTGGGCCACATCAAGAGATAAAACATTGGTAGGCTCTGCTGGAGGTACTGTCCAATTTAAATGAAATTAGCCAGCTGAGCACTGATCCTTTTAAAAGGTTTGACTTCATGAGTGAATGTTGGATCCGGGCTTGAATTTGCCTACTAAAACTCCCTATAATCAGGATTATTGCCTTTTTAAAGCTTACAGTTGCAAAAAAACTCCAACCAGAAATCCAGGTGCTGATCCTTAAAGAGTGGTTGCCCAACTCCCTTGTGTGAACCCCCTGATTGCCCAGGCATTGTTCAAAGCACTGCCACGTTGGGTTGGAGCAAAAGGGAAGTTTGTCAGATTTTCTTGAATTGATTATTTGTTTAAAATTCTGTTTCCTTTCTGTCAGACAGCTGGGTTTGGTGCTCACATCCTTCACAGTCACCAGTGCTGAGGGTGCCCAGAGAAGCTGTGGCTGCCCCTGGATCGCTGGAAGTGTCCAAGGCCAGGTTGGATGGGGCTTGGAGCAACCTGGGATAGTGGAAGATGTCCCTGCCCCTGGCAGGGGTGGAATGGGATGAGCTTTAAGGTCCCTCCCAACTCAAACCATTCCAGGATTCCGTGATTTATTATCTTAAAGGAGCCATGCCTTAGACGTGCAAGAAGAAAATTCAAAAGGCAGAGAAAAGGTCTCTTGGAAGTTCTGCCTGATTTTGCACCCAGTTTAGGGAAGTTTCTTCCAGAGCCACCTGTGATCCTCCAGCTCTGTCTGAAAGGAGATCCAGCTCGGAATTGTTGCACTGGGAAGTTGTGTCCCTGGTCACACGCTCACAGTTTCATTGTTACTTACACAAGCTTGGGCACAGCACTCCCAAATGCCTCCACATCCAGCAGAGGTTCCTGGTTTTGGTTTGTTTTTTTTTTCCCTGTGATTTATCAAAAGCTTTCAGGCAGCCACTGCACACCTCTTGCTTTGTTTGTTTTTATATTTCTGTTTAAATTGCACAACACCCAAAGTCAGCAGGTCTCAGGGATGGGACTGGGAGTGACAGAGGGGTTGCTGGATGCACTGCCAGCTGTGAACTGATTTGTGGGGCAGCAATTCCAGGCCATCCATCATGGCTCAATCCTCTCTCCAAAGCCACGTTTATTTTCATGAACCACCTCAGCCTGTGCCTTGTTGGCTCAGCAATAATTCAGCACAAATACAAACCCACACAAGGCCAGTGGATATTTGCTCACTGCTCTGCTGTTTCAGTCAGCTGAGCCATCCAAAACTGAAATTCCTCCTTCAGATCCTAAGGAAATGAGCAGGGAAAGACGTGAAGTTGGGTAAATTCTAAGCTTGGATCTCATGTTTTATGTGCTCCTTTGTTTTTGCCATGAGGTTGTGCTGTTTAGTGTATTGATTTACTGACTAAAACAATTTTTAACCCTTTTTTGTGATTTTTTTAAGTCAACAACATACTTTTCTCCTTATTATACGATAGGAGCTCACAGAGCCCAGATCAGCATCACTGTCTAAGCACCTCAATATTTTTAAGGTATTTTTTCCCTCAATTCCATGTGAGGTAGGGACAGGAATTGTCCCCTTCTCATGGCTGGGCAGCTGAGGCACAGATGGAAAATCCCTTTCCTGAAGTCTCAGGGTGACTGCAGTCGGGACCAGGGTTTATCCAGGTCTCCTGCATGCAGAGTTAATCACTAATTGCCCAATTGTCCAGAGAAGCTGTGGCTGCCCCATCCCTGGAAGTGTCCAAGGTTGGACAGGGCTTGGAGCACCCTGGGATAGTGGAAGGTGTTCCTGCCCATGGCAGGGGTGAAACTGGGTGGGATTTAAGGTCCCTTCCCACCCAAACCATCCTGGGATTCTGATCATTTCTCCATTTTGCTCATTCTGGTAGGTAAATCACAGTGAAATGATTTTGAATTTGCATTTTTGGTTACTTTACATCACGTGCTCCATGACAAAGCCCATCTCTTCAAGCTCACTGCTCTGGAAAAACAGCTTTAATTTTTTATTTGCTATTCTTAGCTGTCAGCCATAAGGTTTCATCATGTTCCTCCAGAGCCTGAGATAAAGTGATTGTGGCTGAGGACATTGGCAGGATCAGAGGAGGGTTGGTCATCTGCTGCAGCACGGGGTGCTGAGGAGAGGGGGTGTAAAACAGAGGCAAAGAGCCCCGGGGGAGCAGGGGGAGGCTCATGAAGCAGCAAGAAGAGGAGCCTGAAGCAATCCAGTCAGGGTCCTTGCACTTTATATGCTCATGTTCTTCTGGGACTTTGGGGAGCAGTAAAAGCAGTGCAGTTACTTTCTGTATTTAATGGGGCTGGGCTGTGTGTGTGATAATAAAGAATTTAAAACTAGGAAAAAAGCTGGTTTAGCTGTGGAGTGACTAATCAAACTCCACCAAAGACACAGGCACTTGGGAATTTGTTACAGATATTTTACAGATTTAAAAAGATATCTCCTGCTTTAGAAATGCTTTTGCTTGATTATTCCTATTTTTTTTTCTAACTAAAGGGTATTTGCATTGATATAACAGCTTAAACATAGAACCAGTAAAACTGTTGCTGGCATATGTGACTATTTCAATATGCTGCTTCAAAATACAAGTGATGTACAAGTTATTGACTGCTGGTATTGATCCCAAAGCAGTTACCAAGTACTTGGCATTTTCAGATGCCAGATCCAATTATTGATATAAATTATAATGCAAGAGATGCTGTGCTAGGGGCAGGGGGGGATTGGCTTTCAGAGAAGGACAGTTTGCAGGAGGAGGGAAGAGGAGCAAGTAGAAAAATTAAAAAAGGCTTCCTGACTGTGGGTAAACAGTAACCACATTTTTTTTTTTTTTTGCCTGTTGGAGGCCTGGTTTTTAATCACCCCACAAGCAGTTTTCATTTCTGTAGTAAAATTGCTTGTGGTTCTATTTAATTTGTTTCTGCAGGAGCTAGCTTTGGTGAAGATCTCCCAGGAGCTGCCGGGCCTTTTAGCACAGCACGTACAGCCAGTCAATGAGAAACGATTCCCTACATGGGAAAAATTCCTCCAAACATTTCTTAGTCAAGGTAAATAAGACTGCAAAGTCGCTGTGAAGTGTTATAAGGAGTAATTATGCCATATTGTCTGCCATGTTCTTGTTAGTCTTGGGCCCATTGAAATATTTATCTCCTTTTATTTCTCCATTATGCTTCAAATGTTCATTTACCAATGAATTATAGGCCACTCTTCTATCACTCATTTGTCCTATTGAAGCTTTTAATCTATATTAATTCTGGATTCTGAATCCATAAGCACCAACTCCTTAATCCTTGGGTGCTGCACCAAAGGCTGTCACATTTGGGGATAGGCTTTAGGAAATTCCAGCACGTGAATGTAGGTAAATGTGAGAATATTTCATATATACATTTCTTTATGGAAGAGACAAGGATGAATCAAAGCTCTGAAGGTATTTTTGTTCTCAAATAATGCCACTTAGCACATCTAACACCAATTTTATTACATAGTAGTTTATCCCAACAAATTGGGTTATGGCATTATATGCAATAAAAAGGCAAATCCACAATTCCAAGCAGTTCTTTTGGTGATTTTCCTATGGAAAACCATGCTAGAAGTTGTCAGCTCCACACCAAGTTCCTCTTATGGATGAATGCCACAGGCAGACTCTTATCTAAGACCATTGTATGGATGGGATCCACAAGATGAGCTCACAGCAGGAGTTACCATACCCCCAGTCCCAACGTTGCATTTCCCAGCTGTTTTGGGCCTGGTGTTGAGCTGGATTCACTCCTGCTACCCCAGAGCCTGTTTGTCCAGTCAGCTGTGGGATTTATCCAATTCGGAAGTGGGACTGAAAAGCCACTAACAGAACTCCTTTCTCCTCCAAGAAATCCACGGTTCTGGCTCTGCTGCTCCCATTCCATTGACTTATTTGCTGTATCTCCAATCCCCCCTGGAGCTGGTGGCTTCATCCTGTGCACCCTGAAGGGCAGCACTTGGTGGATTTGATTCCAGGCTGGACAGATAATTCCTTTCTAATTCCAGGTGGAGTGATCGAAGCCTTCCCGTTTTCCGCCAGCATCACCAACCTGACAGTGGATCTGCTGATAGAGCCAACAGGGGAGGTGACAATGGTGTCATCTGGAGACCAGCTCCACGCTGAGGGGCCCCTCAGATCTTCTGGCACCACCATCCCACAACGTTCTGTGGATCCAGCAGTTCTTAACTCGCTCTGCTCAAAGATTGGGGAGGTCTGTAAATCCAAAGGAGTGCTTGGCTACTTCTCCGTTGATTTTGTGGCTTTCACCCATCCCCAAACGAGGGAGCAGCAGGTGAGTGGGGCAGGTTTGTTACCTCACACTGTCTCCCTGAGATCAAGAAATGCCAGCTTTCCTATGGAACTCCAAAAAATATCAGGAGAAAGCTTTGCCCTTTGGATTTCCAATTCTCGGGCATGTGAACTGAGGAAAGCATGTGGGTATTCCAACAGCATCAAATGTAGACCTAAAGCATCTCCTTGTTTTTCACTCTCCTGACATTGTTTTCTTCTGGAATCTTCACTGAGGACCCTCAGTGTTTAAGATGTATTTGACTGTAAAAGGGAACATCCCTGGATATTAAGGCTGTGGGAAACTGTAGAATTTTCAGGTTTTTGGTAACTGATCCACTGTAGGGTGGCTGTGGTGAACCAGAGAATCAGGATAATCATGGAATGGCTTGGGTAGGAAGGGACCTTTAACATCATGTCATTCCACCCCCTGCCGTGGGCAGGGACACCTTCCACTATCCCAGGGTGCTCCAAACCCTGTCCATCCTGGCCTTGGACACTTCCAGGGATCCAAGGGCAGTCACAGCTTCTCTGGGCACCCTGTGCCAGGGCCTTACCCTCACAGTAGTTTGTCAGCTCTGGGACTCAGATCCCAGTTATATTTGACTCCCAAAATGGATGTACACAGCATTGTAATTAGAATTCTGGATAAGCCATATTGGACAACTTCCATGGAAAGTTGCTTTAAAAAGATTAAGGGATGACATTCTCACCCACGGAAGTCCATGGGAGTTTTGCCAATTGCTTCACTCAAGCCAGGATTTCACTGAAATGCAGGAATGCTTCCTGGATTATTAAGGTTGTGACATTTCCTGGCACAAACAAGGACTCATTAAATCATTCAGTGATTCTTGTGGCTTTTTAGAATTCCTGTCTGCTCCATCTTGATTTTCTTCCCTTGGTGCCAGATGATTTTACCTTAGTATTTCCTGTTTATCAGCATGTACCACAACTTTAACATTATTTAAGCACAGGTTTTTAAATTTAACTGGATGTAGAGGCAATTAATGAGGCCATCTGTCTTGGGAGAGAGAGATCACACAAAGGCTTGTGTTCCAAAACCATCCGTGTGGTTTTGGCAAACAAGAAATCCTATTAGACCCTTGGAAGATCTGCTCACTCATTTCACAAGTGTGCATTTGAATGCAGTAGATGGAAGGCTCAGATGCATTTCCTGGAAGTTCAGGATACTCAGGAATTCTTTCCAAGTGTGTTTTACAGAAAATATTGACCTTTGGAGCACTAGGAGCAAAGGGACCTGTGATGGATAAGGAACAACGTGTGTTGTTGGGAACACAGCTCAGTGGGAAGACAGAGCCTTGGGTGCCACGAGCCCCTGGCTGTGAGATCCAAGGGGCAGGGAAAGCTAGGACTCCACACAATTCCCTGTTTGCCTCAGGAATCTATTTCCATCTCAGTTACAGGCACCTGTGCCTTGTTCCTGAGGGGGAAGGGAGACGGAGATGCTGTTTTCAGTGTCTTGGGGAAGAAGTGGAGAAGAATTAGGAGCAGAATTTGGACTGAATCACTTCTGATTCCCACTTTATTTTCCAAGATGATCATTGAAAGCAAAGCCTTGGCTCCTCAGAGTGAAATCCTGCCCAGTGTTGACTGTCAGATCCCTGCTGCTCAGATCCCAGCTGGGAGCTGCACCCAAATAAATCCACTGAATTGAGTGGGAATATTTAAACACATCAACTTCTTTACCTGCTCAGCTCTGTGGGTGGATAGTTTGGAGAGGCAGGATCCTAAGCCACCTTTTCCGTGGGTCTGATGACTTTTGCACAGCCCCAGCCTTTCCCAGCAGTAATGAGGGAACACTGGATAAACTGCTAGGGTTGGACAATTCCCACTCGTGTCTGAGGGTCTCTCCAGACAGAACACAGCATTTTCTATGTGCTGTTTTCTAACAAGAGCCACAGTGTTGTCATTAGCCATCTCCCAATCCTATATCCAGCAGGACAGGAGTTGTAGAGCCCTAAAATTGAAGTTTGTGGGCGAGCCCCAGCCCATCCCAGCAGCTGCCACGAGATGGCAGCCAGATAAGAGCCTGCCAGCGCTGCCGGAATCAATTCTCGTGCAAATTTGAAAAGTCATAAAAGACACTCTCTTTCCGACGTCCCAGTTGCATTAATATTTTACTATTTGACATTTTTACAGTATCATTCAAGCACTTCTTTAAAAATAGCATGGGTGCTCCTTACAATAACGCAGACGTCGATACCAGACGCAGATAAAACAGTTAAACGAGAGAAAGCAGAGCTGTAATTTAGTAACTCTTTAAGAATTTATGTTTCCTTCCCTTCTCAAGTTTACATTTTAAAGCTGAAGCATTTTTATGGAAGCTGTAAAGAATTCCAGCATAATTGTGACTGTATTCACTTGAGATGTCTTCACCACAAAGCGCCGGCTCTGAAGCTGTGCATGCCAAAGGAGAGTCTCCTGGACGCACATATTTCCTTGGATAAACAGCCAACAAGTCTTGCAGGATGTATTTCTAATTCATTTTTTTCCACTGGTGGGATTCTGGAGAGTCCTGATATGTGCTCTGCTTAGCTTGACCTAAAACCAGTCTTAAATCTATCTAAAATCTTAACTACTGCCTCTGCCTTTGAACTTTGAAAATCAAATATCAGTTCTAGGCTGCTCTGTTCCAGTTTATTTTCTGAACATAAATTCTGAAAATCCCTGAACTTCAGGTGAAAACTCCTTGTGTTCTGCTAATTTTCCATGCAATCCTATCAGGATTTGACACCTCCAATCATAAATATGTACAATTATATACGTGCCTTTATTGTATATGCTCAGAACATGAGATGGGCTCAATAAGAGCTGTTTGTTAATCTGTAGGATTGTATCATTCTTTACTTGAACTTGACCTTTGCACAGGTCATCTCCTAAGAGCTCCTGATTTACTGGAGGAGTTGATTCATCTGGTCAGGCCCCTTGTCCAGGCCCTGTGTTCTCCCATTTCTGTGCCAGCACAAAGGGGATTTAAAGGCCATTTTTGTGTTTCCATGGCAAAAGGGAATCCCCTGCTAGGATAAAGCTGGAAAATCTTCTGCCATCTGATCCTTCTTCCTTTCTCCCCACGTTAGGGGGATGTTCTGGGACACGGCCAGGGCAGGAAGGGACGTGGCCACAGTAATGTGTTCTCTGAGAGTCCTGAGCCAGGAAAACAATCCTTGGGGGTGATCCCAGCTGGCACCAAGAAGTGACCATTTGGCTGCTCTGAGTTCCAACAGGGGTGGTTCAGCCCCAGGCTCAGGGATGAAAGGAGGTGGACAGGTGGCTTCCAGCCATGTTTGCCTTCCTCCTCTTCCTCCTCCTCCTCCTCCTCCCCACACCTTATATTGGAAAATGCAAAATATACAATGACTTTACCTAAGTAGAACATGAAGCTTAAGGAGGTTTTGGAGCTCTCCTTTGTTAGAGACGGGGAGGGGAGGGACACCTTCCTTCACGGCCCTGGGGACCCAAGCCCTTCATTTTGTAGGCAGCAGCAGAAATTGGTCTGAGATGATGAAACCATGTCCAGAACTATTTAATCCCCTCTGGAAGCAAACAGAAACTACTTAAACCAGTATTTGGTCAATCTCACGATTTCCAGCACAGAAGTTGCCCTGCTAAAAGTGTTTTCTGTTCTTCCCTCCTCTCATAGCCCTTTCCTTGGGCAAGCTGGAGCCATTCCCTGGAGCAGGGGATGCAGGAGCACTCCTGTCCTTCCCAGAGCAGCTCCTGGGAACGTGCCAGCGGGCATTGGAGCCAGGCTGGCAGGCTGAGGCTTTGTTTAGATGATGTGAAATGGATCAAATAAGTAATTGATGGGTTTTTCTCTACCTCTGAAATTAAAACAATGTCACTTGCATGTATTTTAATTGTAGTCACTGACAACGTGGGATTTGGGGAGTACCTCCTGCACAACGTACGTGCTACCCCACGCCTGGTAGGGTTTGTGTGAATCCCTGGGAGGGTGGCATGAATTTACCTACTGCTAATGGCTGCTTAGGTTTGCCAGGCTGCTTTTTTAATGTTTTATCTGCTGGTAAATCTTCAACCCAATCCCTGCATTTTGCCAGGACGCTGCTCTGGTACTGACTTCAGTTGCAGGGATGTCTTTGCTGAACCTTTTTTATGGTCCCCCTTCAATCCAGCTCGCCTCCTGCAGCTCCGTTTGTGCTCAGCAAAGCTTCCAGGTGTCGTTTTTGAGGTCAGGTGTAATATCAGGGTCTGGATTAAGAGCAAACAGTTCACTTGGAGCCAGCGAACAGCCCTCAGATATCCAAGTTTTCAGTCCCTGGCTCCCTCATGCAGCCCTGCCAGCTCTTTCTGAGGGCAAAGTTTTAATTGAGAGTGTAAAACCCAGCTCAGATAAGATCTAGGACATATTGACACAGATTTGTTGATAATATTTATCAAAATTAATGGAACACTCCTACAATATGAATAGTTTATAATTATTATTTGGCTCAATGAAAAGGTTAGCACATACTGGAAAAGTACAAATGGACAGCAAAGTTCTTTCTGTCTTGCAGAAGTGATGATAAACAATAAATTATTGAAGAAAATTAAGTATTGTAATTGGGGAACAGTCCCCTATTACTAAGTAAAGCCAGCCATTAGCATCCAATTTGCATTTTAGACCATGCAGCAGGAAATATTTAAGTTGACAAATAGGATATTTAATACAGCAACAGATACTTGGCAGTTAGATATTAACAACTGTTACTGGGGTGATTTATTCCCCATTATACAAAGGGCATTACCATGTGCATATGATTCTGAAATTAACTCCAGTTTTCCAAGAGGCCTTGGCTGCCTGACCCCTTAATAGCCTTATAATGACTCCATTTACCATTCCAGGGCTTAGGCAAGTTGTTCAGTGGGAGATTTGTTTTAAGGGGTCCACTGTAGGGCAGATATTGGTGTGTGGGAACATTGCTCACTGGCACAGTAGCACAGGGGGCACAGGGATTTTTTAAGTGGGAAAAACTCCCGGGAAAAACAGGCTCTGGTTATTGGGGTGGAGGAGCCTTGCAGAAGCAATCCATACTGCTTCCCTCAGCCTCAAAAGTCCTGCCTGAGAAATTATTTCTGAAGTTACAGAAGAGTTCTGGTTGTTCCTGTTTAGAAGTGGTTTGTGGAATCATAGAATCCCAGGATGGTTTGGGTTGGAAGGGACCTTATCCCATTCCACCCCCTGCTGTGGGCAGGGACACCTCCCACTATCCCAGGCTGCTCCAAGCCCTGTCCAGCCTGGCCTTGGACACTTGCAGGGTTCCAGGGGCAGCCACAGCTTCTCTGGGCACCCTGTGCCAGGGCCTCCTCACCCCCCCAGGGAAGGGCTCCTTCCTAAGATCTTTATCACTGCCAACACTGCTCCAGCACCAGGAAGCCAAAAGCAGGAATGCCAACACTCAGGACAATAAAGGCAGAGATGTTCCTTCAAAATTGCTGAATTTTACTCTTCTTTTCAATTTATTTGAATGCCCCTCTTTGTTTTGATTAGGTGTGGGCAACAGACCTTGACCTTTGCTACAGTGACCAGCTGGCCCTGACTCAGCTCCTGTTGTACGTGACAGATGGAAATCTGGATTGTGGCTCCAGCCGCCTGCAAGGACCTCTTGGATCAAAGGAAAGCGGAAGCCAATGGATTCAGCACGAGGGGACAAAACCTGTAAGCAGTGTTGTGTTCCCAAATACAATCATTCATGTAACTACCAATGAGTTCTGTTCTAGAGGAGCTGAATCTGCTCCCTTCAGGTTTTAAACTGCTACTCCTGGATTTTACAAGGTTAATAAAGTCATGGGATGGCAGCACAGTAGGAGTTAAAGTGAAACAATCCCATCCCTGGAAGTGTCCAAGGCTAGGTTGGACAGGGCTTGGAGCCACCTGGGATAGTGGAAGGTGTCCCTGCCCATGGCAGGGGTGGGACTGGATGGGCTTTAAGGTCCCTTCCAACCCAAATGTTCTGGGATTCTATAAAATGGGAAGAAATGTCTTTAGAAAAGTCCACATAAGAAATGTATGTCTGTGTACATACACATATGGATAAAAAACAAAGGCTGTTTGCCATATTTTGACAGAAGATCCACAACTCCCTTTTTTTCCTTACGTAGAGGAGGGAATGTATCACCATTCCAAAAATGTCATGGAGCTGTAATTTAGAGGTTAACGAGCTCTTGATCCATTGTTCTCGTCAAGCAACCACTTTTAGTTGGCAAGATGTAAATTAGATCTGATTAGTCCCAGTAGTCCAAGTTTTAGAAATGAAAAGTAATCAAGTAGCAACTTTTTTTTAATTAAAATTCTGTCAGAATTAACATAAATTGTCATTATATCCTTTATTTTTAATTCTTCCTGTATTTCTGAGATTTTTATCTCCTGAAGAGTTAACTACAAGACTGCAGTCTCCCAGGAAAAGAGAAAAAGAAACAAACCAAGAGACAAATGTTTTTACAGCACATGATCTGTAATGAATGATTAAGTAAAACACTTTGTGTAAAATTATGATGTTAATAATGATTCTGTCCTTTTTAATTTATTAGATATTCTCCATGCTGGTAGGGTTGATTTTGATAAAACGGAGCAGCCCTGGAGTTTGTGCAAGGATTTTATTTTTAGAACTCCTTCTTTGAAAGAACAAATTTCCTAGATACTGCTGCTCCTGTAATTATGTACAAAACCAATCACTCATTATAGTTAGGATACATTATCTTCTAGACAGATGAGGCTAAATAAGCAACACATTAATAATTCATCCTGCAGTTCATTATGCATGTGTATGCATGCTTTGTAGCTGAAATAAGCACCTCATCAACCTGATGCCAACCCTTAAACAATAGTTCTGTGTTATTGCAGCCACATTCAAGTTTACGCTTGTTAAACTGCTGCTTGGATTATTTTATCAAGCATTCATTTATTTGTGGTCCCCTACTGCAGAGAACAGATTTTGGAAGCTCCTTTTTTAAGTTAATGACTTGAGCAATGGGTGTTATTAATTCTCAGAATATTATAAACATGATTAATTTTCAGGCAGAGATGTATTAGATCAGGATTTCAGCTATGTCAACTTAAATGAGTCAATGTCAAAACAAATATCATTTTAGGGAAAATACTGTAAATTACGTGCTTTGATGTGCAGTGTCCCTGCTCCCAGGGAACAATCCAGCATTAAAACTAACATCAGGACAGGCCTCAAAGCAACATCTCTGTTCTTCTGGCCTAAGCACTGCTAAGAGTTTAAACTCGATGCAGCACCAGTCTTTATCCAAGGGGGAGAGAGGGCAGGGTCAGATGGGATACTGGGAATAAAATCTCCCTGTGAGGGTGGGGGGTGGGGAGGTCCTGGCACAGGGTGCCCACAGAAGCTGTGGCTGCCCCTGGATTCCTGGAAGTATCCAAGGCCAGGCTGGATTCAGTGATCTCACAGAGCTCAGTGACCACTGAAGCTGTGAAAACACCAAAATGTGGTTCATAAAGAGCAGTTCTGTGGATCTGATCTATAGTACAGGGGTTTGTGCAGCAGACCCTGTGAGGAACAGGAATTTCTCCAAACGGAGTCTTACTCCACACTTACATGAGTTCACTGGCAAAAAGCCATTTATAGAATCACAGATTCCCAGGATGGTTTGGGTTGGAAGGGACCTTAAAGCCCATCTCATCCCACCCCCTGCCATGGGCAGGGACACCTCCCACTATCCCAGGCTGCTCCAAGCCCCATCCAGCCTGGCCTTGGACACTGCCAGGGATCCAGGGGCAGCCACAGCTGCTCTGGGCACCCTGTGCCAGGGCCTCACCCCCTCACAGGGAACAATTCCCTCCCAATATCCCATCTCTCCCTGCCCTCTGGCAGTGGGAAGCCATTCCCTGTGTCCTGTCACTCCATCCCTTGTGAAAAGTCAATAATTTACCATGTAGATGTTGGGTTCTGATAAAAACTGGTGTGAAAATGAGGAATCCTGTGCTTTTCTCTCCAGCCTGCCCCAAGCAGCTCCCGGTGTGCCGTGGCCAGCAGCCAGCTGAGGCATTCCTGCCTCTCAGGGATCTCCTACAACCTTCTCCTCCACACGTGTAAGGATCGTGGGGTTGGATTTGACCTCCAGGTATGAACAGGAAAGATGAGGAAATGTGGTATTTACTCTGCAGAATTTTTGTTTGTAAATTCTAATATGGTTAAACCACTTAGAGCAATGTAAATCATAAATCATGGAATTTTTAGGGTTGGAAAACACTTTTAAGATCATTCAACCATCAACCCAACACCCCCATGTTCACCACTAAACCATATCCTCAAGTGCCACATCCATCTATTTTTCTTTCCCTTTAAGTGTGTGTAAAACTTCTAGGGGTTAACCTGCTTCTTGATAAAAATAACTGTGTAAGAAGATAATTTTTAAGATGCTTTTGACCACCTCTTACTGCTTTAAAACCCAAATATCTGCTGTTGAATAGATTCTGCTGTATTTATTGTATTCTCTACAATAGGTTAGAGCAATAATCTATTTAAACTGAGCAGTAACTCCTTACACACAATTCCAAACCAGCCCTTCTTACCTATGGGCGTGTACGTACTTAGTGTAACACATTTATTACAATGACCAATGTTTTAGGAATAAATAAAGCAACTTTGTCTTTTTATTTAACAGGAGAAACAGGGAACAGTGTTTGTATTGTATGAAGACCAGAAGCGACACAGACTGGGAATGATGTAAGTGTGGAGTGTCCCTGCCCCAGGGTGACAAAGAGCTGGGGACACTCTGGGGTGTGCAGAGAGTGATAAAGGCCAGGGAGGGAATGAACAGCCTGAACCACCTGACTGTCACCTCCTGCTCACAGAAGTGCACTGACTTCTTCCAAGATTGGCCTTTGGGAGGGTTTTAGGGAGGCTTTAAGCATTTCAGTTATAAAAGAAGGACAGGAATGTGCTGAGCCCAAAGGCTGGTGGCACTGCAGGCTCAGGACCTGCTGGAATTGGCTGCAGGAGAGCTGGATTCCCTGTCAGGAGCAATCTCTCACGTGGATTAGCACAGGCTTACTCTTACAAGCAACATTATTAAAAACCTGACTTCCGTGAGGTAAGGAGGGTGAAGTTTAATGCCTTTTTATATTGTTCTTCCCCAAGTTTCCTGCCAAAATAGGGTGTAATAAGTGAGGAGCTGAAGCGTTCTGCTCTCAGCCTTTTCTGTATTCCTTTGATGCTGCAGCTATTTCATTAATGACCTGGATAACAAAACAGCTTCTTCAAGTGCTGGATGTGCCTGCAAGTGTTCTGGAGGGCAGGAATAGAATTCAAAATGATCTCCACAAATTGAAGAAACAATATGAGAAATAGAATTAGATTTGGTTGGAACCAGGTGTAAGAAATTACATTTAGAGAGCAGTAATGAATATGAGGAACAAGGAGGTTTTGGGAACAGGATCTGTTAGTCAAACTGCCTGCAAGCCATGATGTCATGATCCTATGGAAAAAGGTAAACAGTGTATCCTGGGAGATGCTGGAAGAAATCCTGCTGTTCTGTGAGAGGGAGGTAATGAAAATGTTTGAAGTTCTGGAGAGCATGACTGCCATGGAAAGACTAAGGAGGAGGGAGAGGGCAGAAATAGGATCTGTTAATGATCTCCCAGCACAGAAAAAGCCTCTGCAGGAAGGAAAAATCTGATTTCCACGTTTTTGGTAGTAGGACAAGAAGAAAAAAACTTAACTTGCAGCAAAGAGGATTCCTGTTGTCTGCCATCACATTTTCAGTGCAATTTCATAGTCTTCATTGGGAAATATTTTCAAGATTGTAACAGCTGGAGCTTATAAAATAACTGAAATCCCCGAAACATCTCTGAGAATTATCCATTTTATTACATCAGAGATCTGTGGTCGATCCCAGTAAATGAGACATATTATTCCTCAGTGTAATTCCCTGTTCCATAAGGGATGGAGAGTCTGTATGGATCACTGGGAAACCAAAGCCTCAAAAGCTGTAACAATCTAAGGAATGTTGATACTGCTGAAATTTCTTTCCCAAATTTTGGGCTGAAGCAACAGTTTTTCCCAAGTAAGGTGGGTGATTCAAGTGTTCTGCTGCCTCAGTCCTACCTCAGCAGTAACCTTTTACTTGGAGTAGCTGAAACCTCTCTGCTTACTTCTGCTAAGTTGATTAATAAAAATTATTTATTACACAAATCCTTTCTGTTGACAAGTTAAAATGGAGCCTCATCTTTCATATCTCCCTGAAGATTTTCACCTTGTGAGATTGAAAATCCTCATTAAATTCCATCACCAGGCAGGCACAAATGAGAGGGCGATTGTTTTTAAGCATGTGAAGGGAATCATTGGTAAACTCATTTGTTTGGATATCATTAACAGAACAATCGGAGAGGATCTCCAGGGGGTCCTCCTGACCTTTGCTCGCAATCTCTTCATCATCCATCAAGAAATATCAGCACCTAATATGCAAGGCGAGACCAATTTTAAGGTGAGGTGTTAATTAACTAACGATCCTGGTTAATTTCTGTACAAGGCCTGCAAATACCTCATGCTGGATCATAAACAAGTGCTAAACCATTCCTTTTTTATCACTGGCTGTGTGTGGTTTACAGTGTCTGGGTCAGTGTAGTCGGTCTCCCACGGAACCTGTTAGTTAAATTTAAGTTTGAAACTTTTTCTTTGAAAAGAGACATCCTTGAGTGTGAAATTATTTGTAATCTAATGCTCCTGAGTGTCCTTTGGAAGAGCAAAGGAGCTGTTGGCACTGCCTCACACAGTTCTGTCACAATTGCCTGCTTTATTTTACAGGGATACCATCAAGGTAAGAATCTTAAATTAGAAACAAATTTCTCAGTTGATAATAGCTGCTTAGATTATTAACACTGATTTCTTTTAAGCAGGCAGCCACCGAGTACTTAATCCATTTGTTCCCGTCCCTCACCCCGCCATCCATTTCCCAAGTGGATTTTGTTCCAAATTTTCTCTGCTCTTTGAATGTCCCCATCCCTGGATGCCCCGGGGTGGAGAAGGGGGAGGCAGGACAAAGCACAGGGGCTGCTCACCCTGGGGAGGTTCCCCCACCTTTCCTCCAGAGCTCCTCTGCGGCGACCCCGCTGCCAAAGGAGCCAGGAAAGCAATAATGAATCCAACCCCGTGCCCTGGAACAAGCACTCCTTACAAAGCTGCTTTTTGATTCCAGAGAATTGCTTAGCTTCCCACAGGGACTTCCTTTGCTGAGCTACATCACCTTTAACTTTATAAAAACTTTCCAAGATCCTGTCTGTAAGTGTTCTGTGAAAGGTGAAGGGGAACACTGTGTTAGATTTGTATCTTAAGTCATGCCACATAATTTATAGCAGATTCTTTCCATTCTGAGTAGATTTTTCCCTGACAAGTAGAGTGTGAAATGACAGATTTTGGGGAAGACATAATTAAATTTCAACATGTTACAGAACAAACAACAAAAAAAAAATCTCATTTTTTCAATATGAGGGAATGAAAAGCAACCACTGAAGAAAAATATAAAAGAGAACTTTTCTTCATTGTGAGTTAACATATGTGAAATAAAACACCTGTTAGTTAATTAGGAGTACAAATTGTATTTTTATTTACCTGAGATTTGTACATATTTACTAATAATTCCCCCAAGTGTCCCCAAAGTAAAAGTAAATTTAATTGGTGCATCCTGTCCCATGTAACCCTGTTACCTGTTCAAGGCAGGCACTGCCAGCTGTGCACCCTGGCTGCTGGATTCCATTATAATGCCCATTAAATAACTTGTATTCCTTGAATCTGTTACAGATGGCAATTCAAGATATTGAAGCAATTCTAGGAGTTACAGCAGAAAACAAACTGAAATTGGAAGAAGAGCAACCTTGGGAAGCAGATGCTCTGAAAGAATAGTTAACAGAAAATGTTTAAGTGCCTCATTCCTTATGCTTCTGGAAATGCTTCCTCATCTGTAAGAACAGGTTTGGTTTTCCTTCTGAGTTGGTGTGTGAAGTAACATTAACTGAGACAGAACATCTCCGTGATTCCTGGGTGCAGCATTTGGAACATCCCATCTTTCTTGTTGAAAAGCACAGGATCATCTTGATGCTCCTCATGTCCCTTTTGTCATTCCTGAAGTTCAGCATCTGGGTTAAAAATGACATTAATGGGGTCACGCTGTCTTTGTCACTGACTCAGAGCTGGAGATCAGATGTACTGAAAAGAGCCCTGAGAGCCCAAATTCCCTTTCCAATAGGCTGTGTTCTGAAATACAGGCTTCTGGCAGGAAAGGAGGTCCAGTGTTAGACCTGCTGCAGAGAGTCCAGAGGCCACCAGGATGATCAGAGGGATGGAGCAGCTCTGCTCTGAGGAAAGGCTGGGAGAGTTGGGATTGTTCAGCTGGAGAAGAGAAGCTTTGGGGTGACCTCACTGTGGCCTTCCAGTGCCTGAACAGGCTACAGGAAGGATGGAGAGAGACTACTCAGAAAAACCTGGAGTGATGGGACAGGGGGGAATGGCTTCAAACTGAAGGAGATTAGGATTAATTTAGATACTGGGAAAAAATACCTCCCTGGGAGGGTGGGGAGGCCCTGGCACAGGGTGCCCAGAAAAGCTGTGGCTGCCCCTGGGTCCCTGGAAGTGTCCCAAGACCAGGATGGACGGGGCTTGGAGCCACCTGGGATAGAGACGGTGTCCCTGCCCATGGCAGGGGGTGGAATGGGATGGGATTTAAGTTCCCTTCCAACCCAAATTATCCCGTGGTTCTCCTGCCTATAAATGCCATTGTAATTAAAATACCATTTTATCAGTAATGCCAGCAACCCGTATTTCTCTGCAGAACTGTCTCTACTGTCATGCTGCTTTTTCTATTACCTAAAGACTTTTGCAGCAGTTCTTTAATGGCCATTTTCAAATTATCAAAAAGAACAGCAATGGCACTAATTCATCAATAGAATTCTACTTGCACTGTGATTCCCAGAATTCCATGACTTTTGCAGGTCTGGCCATCTGTATTTTGGATAGTGGTGACTCTGTTGGTCACACTTGCTGTGCACTGTTGTTAAAGGACAACATTGTATTTGTAAAATTACCTTTATCCATCAACTTTTTAACATCCCAACAGATAACACATTCTACATTTTAACATGGAAGAGCAGATCTCATGGAATGGAGACTATTATCCTAGGAATAGCAACTGTCTTTGGGATTACTTCCCAAAAAGCTAAGGCAAAAGCAGTTTTAACACAGATACTAAATGAGACAAAGAAGTTGCATGAGATCAGCACCCAGTTTTTCCAATGCCAAATCTTTGATCTCTCAGCATCAGACATTATTTTTTGTGGAGCCTTTTTCTCTTCTACTTTGTTCACAGAACTAATTAATTGCAGATCAGGACATTTGCATAAATGCTGATTACTGTTTCAAATAAAAATCCAAAGGAGTATTTTTAATTCCTGGTTTTATTCCTGTTCTACATCAATATAGTGTTGGATTTGGATATCCCAGAGCCTGTGTAGATCTTCCCAAGGTGGAGTTTAGCCAATGGCTGCACTTGAGCTGGTTTCCAAAGGGTTAAGGAAAAGGAAGACTTGATCCAAGCCAGAACAACATAAGGTCTGAGAGCCTCATTACTTCACTGGCACTTAATAGACTGCAGTGTCCTAGGAGGAAATGAAACCTGCACTTCCTTCTGGCTTTGTTCTACCCTGACAAAAGAAAACTGTACCTGTTTTTGCAGGAAACAAGTGACCTGAAAGTTCCCGTGGTAAGAGAGATTTCTCAGCGTGTGCAAAGTGTGAAATGTATTTTGAGGGGGGAAAAAAGTTTTTAGTTACTACTAACACTTCTGAGCCTTGAGCTGATGGAAGGATTGAAACTGCTTTGCAGTCTCTCACATTCTGCTCCCATGCTGCTGGTGCCAAAAATGTAGGGCTTTTAGCAATGCTGCAGATTCAAAATGAAATTATAATATTGTTAAAAAGTCAGGAATATAACTGTTCACACTACTGGATTATTTATTCCCACTCATTAAAGGAGTAATAGAGTTGTTGAACTGCAGCTTGAATTTCAGAACGTGAGCTGGATGGGAAGAAAACAGAACAAGTGTGAAGCAAAAGATTAAAGGTGACCCAGGTGTGGCTTCTCATCAGAAACTGCCCCAAAAACTGCCAGACTTGGACAAAAGCTGGAGCTGGTTCCTCAGCTGCAGGGTGTGGAGGAATGCTCATGGAAGGAGGTAAGGGACAGCAGGTTTGGCATCAACTGCAGAGGATGCAGACAATTAAAAGAAAGGATTTGTGCTCCCCAGGAGTCAGAGCTGGAAATGGAGATGTTTGTTTAACTGGCAGCACTTTGTGGTTTTTGTTTCAGCAAGAATTTAGTGTAGCACAGACCACTTAAAGTCATTCTCCTGAAAGAGCTAACTGGAGTTGATGATACTGGGTCTCCTGTTTTAGGTAGTTGGGTTTAAAGCCCTGGATAAACGAAAAAAAAAAAAGCTTTTAGCCCACATTTCCATATTTAGAATGAGAACTCAGATCACAGAGTAAAAAAAAGCAGTTCATCAACACAACTCCCTCCTGATGTCTTCTGAAATGGAATATTCGCCCTCCCTGTTTCCTGGAAGATCTCCAGTACCTCAAGTTCAGGAGAATTTACCACCTTCCCTCTACGTTAAGGTAACAAATCCCTGGATTTCTAAGGCTGTCCTTAACATTTCACAGCGATAACTCACTATCAAATCCATTTAACAGTAGGATACTGTAGATCTGAGGCATTGTACAGATCCTCTGTATTTCATTTTAGACTGCAGATTTTGATATTGATGAAGAACAAAAGATTAGAACTACAATCATTGACAACCTTCATTAATGTAATTAATGAAATAGAACAGCAGAGTATCACTCTTAGGGTTCAATACTTTATTTCCATCCTTTACCACAGTACCAGATTCCAACTTTTCTATCCTCAGCCACTGTTACCACTAATAAAGAAAGATATTAAAGCTAAACTATATGCTCTATTAATTATAGGGAGGTGAACTTGAAGGGGAAATCTGTTGCTGGTGATGATTAATAATTACTTGTTCAACACACATGTACAGTAAATAAACAGGGCACATTGTTGGGCAGTAATTGATTAATTAGCACGTTCGTACTGGATAGCTCAGTGGTTTAAGATTGCTGAGTTTGAGATATTGCTTGCAACTATTGAAAGGAAAAATCTCTTTCCATTTCTCAGTTTTCTGTACAGTCTTTTTTTCCCCTCTCAAATAGAATGTTTAATGGTTCAAAACCTTAGCTTTTACTTAGAAAAATGGAATATGGGCTGTCATTTTAAAATATTTCTCTTCAAAGGGTCTGACACTTGAAAGGATGATTTTTAGGGAATTCTGCCAGGTAAACCCAACACAGCCGGATACGCTTTCTCCTGAATGCAGGTTGATGCTGCAGGCACTGCTGTCAGCATGTCAGTGTCAACAAAACCTTTCTAAAAATGTGACTTTTTTTTGTGATACTCCCACTCATCCCTTGCTCCGTGCAGGTCTCAGGGTGACCCATCCTCTCAGCACGGGCAGCTCTGGCATGGCCTTGGCACATCGGTCACAGCATCACTGAGGTTGGAAGTGTCCTCCAAGGTCATCGAGTCCAAGCCGTGCCCGATGCTCAGCTTGTCACCAGCCCAGAGCACTGAGTGCCATGTCCAGGCATTCCTTGGACACAGGGATGGGAACTCCAACCCTCCCTGGGCAGCCCCTTATGTAATCAGCCCTTCTGGGAAGAAATTCCTCCCGATGTCCAGCCTGGCCCTCCCCTGGCACAGCCTGAGGCCGTTCCCTCTCCTCCTGTCCCTGTTCCCTGGGAGCAGCGCCCGACCCCCCCGGCTGCCCCCTCCTGTCAGGGA